>CM035435.1:146197917-146247917 GCA_020310875.1 Ceratopteris richardii
TAGTCAAAATTCGACTAGCATACTAAATAGGTCTATCAAGTTTGTATTCTTCATTGTGTTGAGCCAAAATTGCACTCACTGCATATGCATTGGCATCTACATGTAAATGAAAAAGTTTTGACCAATCTGGTGTGATAAGAATTGGTGCAACCATCAATTTGGACCTTAATGTCTGATAAGCATTCTCTTTTTCTTCTTCCCATTTAAAGGGTACTTCTTTACCTGTAAGTCTAGCCAGTGGCCTGGCTATCTCTGCATACATTTTGATAAATCTTCTATGGTACCCAGCATGCCCCAAGAAGCTTTGAATCTCTTTAGGAGATTTGGGTTTAGGTAACTTTAGTATAGAATTAATTTTATCAGGGTCCGGAGCCATACCTTTAGCAGATACCACATGTCCCAAGAGGGTTCCTTCGGTCACAAGGAAATGATATTTATTTGGGTTCAGCTTTAGTTTAGTCTCCTTGCATCTTTCAAAAACGTTATGCAACTGTCTTAAGTGATTATCCAAGCAATCCAAAGGGTTCCCCTTGTGAGATCCTGAAAATGAAGAAAATTCATCCATGAAAATTCTTAGTGTTTCCAACAATAAGGGTCCAAAAATGAGGTTGACAGTCCTGTTAAAGGTGGCTAGAGCATTTCTGAGTCTGAATGGCATTTTTACATAAAGATATGTGCCCCAAGGTGTGATAAAAGCAATCTTTTCATGATCCTCTGGGTGGATGGATATTTGGTTATATCCACTAAAGCCATCCATAAAGCTATATAATACGTGTCCATCCACTTCTTCAATGACCTACTCTGCAAATGGCATGGGGAATCCATCTGGAATGGTTACCTTGTTGAGTGCTCTAAAGTCAACACAAATTCTGATTTTGTTGGTATTCTTCTTGGGTACTATAACTATTGGTGAAAGCCATTTTGAGTGTTCCACAGGAATGATGATTCATGTGTCCTCCATCTTCTGTATTTCCAAGTAAACAGCTTCAACATATTTTGGGTTAAGTCTATAACCCTTTCCTCTTATTGCTTTAGATCCATCAACAAGAGGAATTGTGTGCCCTCCATAAGTGGCAGGCACTCCTTCTAAGTCTTTATAATGCCACGCAAAAACATCTGCATAGTGTGTCAAGAAAGATTTTACCTTTTCAAGCAGTTCAAGGTGGCTCCACAACCAAGTGGCCACCAAAACTGGAGGATTATTTTCTTGAGTGCTCAATTGTACTTCCTTGATTGGGTTTCTATCTACCATGGTATCTACTTGCTCCTCTCCAACCTTGTTTTCCTCCAATAGCTTTTCCTTTATTGTTGCATAAGCAAGAGTGTTCTGGATCTCAATGCATTCCTCTTTGTCCTGCATCCATTTTGCAGGGATTTCTTGAATAAGAAAAGAATATTCCTCACTAGTATGTTTCACCTTGTCTTTAACTTTAGCAAGTTCCTTCTCAATTGTTGTTGCATCCTCCTCCAAGTTGTGCTTGAGGGGTGTCTTCCTTCCCCGTTTGTGGTATGTGATGGGTTCTCACAATCCATCAACCTGAACTTTATCCTCCTTTTCATCATAACATTCATCTATGCAAGAATTATTTAGAAAAACTCCAAAATAAGAGGAAGAGGTTGCCTGCCTGTAGCCAATTCAGAATTTATTTTTCCTCCTCAAACTCTAATTGTGGTTGGTCCTCCATTTCTTGTTCCATGCAAATGCCAATTGATTGCATCATGTTGGTGTTCCCTTGATGATCTAGACCCTCCTCTAAATATATATGTTTAAGTTCCTGTCCCTTCTGTTGTACCCACATGGTGTCTTTACCCTAGTCATGGATGACACTTGCATGCCTCAGCCATGGTCTTCCAATCAGGAGGGGAAATCCTCCCTCTACCTGGGGCAGTCTTAATACCACAAAATCCAAAATGAAGAGATTACCTTGTACTTCCAGTGGAACTTAATACTTAATCCCTCTACCTGGGGCAATCTTAATACCACAAAATCCAAAATGAAGAGATTACCTTGTACTTCCAGTGGAACTTCTCGTTGAACTTTTGGGATCACCCCCATTGGCCTTACTTTGCTTTGATCTGCCAAAGTGACGGTGAAGTGGGTTGGTATGGATGGGCGTAGGCCAAGCTTCTCCATGGTATGCTTAGGCATCAAATTTATGCCAGACCCACCATCCACAATGACTCCTTGTAGCTTTAATCCTTTAATTTTTACAGTCAGTCTTGGACTCTTATAGTCGATGAGAGGTGCTTCCTCTACACCCTTCCCTTGGCCTAAGGAAGTAGTGTTGGCCACTAAGGTGGATGAGGAAGCCTCATCAATAATCTGTAGTACGTCAGACCTGAATTTTGCATCCATGTTTATCAACTCAAGAATACTAACCTCTGTTTTAATTGACTTGAATAATCTTGAAGCTCTAGATTCCCTAAGATCAATTTTGATGTTTGATTTCTCAAGTTCCTTGTGGGCCGATTGTATGCATTTCCAATGAAATCATTAGTCTCTGAAAAATCTTCTTTTTGTGTTACCTCTTCACATTTTCTTGAACTTCCTTTCTCTTGTTTTGCATCTTCATATATATTTGATTTGCTCTGATGTACCCTCTGGTCTTTGTGACTTCCAAAAGTTATAGATACCTGGTTTGGTTCTTTTGGAATTTTCCCTTTGTTTCTTGTCTGCATGACCATGGAGTCGATTTCTTCTAATTGTATCACTCTAGTGGATGGTGTACAACATTGGCTCCTTCTACTGCTCCATGATTATCTATCGAGATCATTTGGAGATGGGGCCCAGATGTAGATGCTTTGTTTTGTGGGCAACAATTTGTATAATGATCCCTGGCATCTGGGGAATTCCTACAAAGGGGGGCATTTTCTCGCAGGGTTCATTTACTCTGATAATGTCCACACTCTCCACACCTGAAACAGATAACTGGCCTTCTAGGCCCATTTCCATAATTACCTCTAGATCTTTGGTTATAGTTGTTACCTTGGCTGGGGGCTGCCGCCATTACATTGGTTGAGAATTGAGCACCTCCTTGTGCCCAATAAGATTATGCAAGCATCCCTCTTGATTGACATTCATGTGCCTCATGACCAGCTTTCCTCCATAGCTGGCAAGTTACACTTAGCAATGGACATTCACTTACCACATGACCTTGCTTGTTGCACATGGTACACCATAGTCCACTTTTGATGCCACCTGCCTTGAGTTCTTACAACTCTTGTCGAAGTTGAGCTAGCTCTTCTGTTTGTGCTTCCTCTTCCTTTTGTAGCTTCAATGCTTCAATTTCACACCTCAACTAAGTTACAACACTCTCCTCCTCTTTGTGGGGCTTATTCCTTTTTAAGCTCTCAAGCTCTTTCCTTAGCTGAATTATTGGGTCTTCAGGTTCTGCAGGATATGACAAATTGGAAGAGTTTGCCCCATACTGTTGTCTAATTTGTTCCAATCTTGTAGCTGTATTGATAAATTCTTCTATTGTTGTTGTTGATAAAAATAACTCCTTTATTTTACATTGTGTTGATATGGGAAGTGGTTTAGTCATCCACTTCTTGATAAAAGAATCATGCGGAGGGTCTAGCAGTTTGGCCATCAATGCCTTAGCTCTGATAACAAATTCTGGGAAGGTCTCCCCAGGACCTAGTCTTATATTCTCTAATTCTTCAATAATTTTTTCAGTTGTGTTCCCTTGTTGGAATTGTGTTCTAAATGCTTCCTTCATCATGTCCCACGTGGTGAAATGGTTGTCAGCAAATTGATTAAACCATTTGTCTGCTAGACCTTCTAATGTTGCAGGGAAAAGAATAAAAAATGTGTCCTCTCTTCCCATCTGACCCCTTTTTTTACATAAGGCTAAGAATCTCCTAATGTGCTCATTTGGGTCTTCTTGTGCTAGCCCTCTGAAGGATGGAAATTTGATATTCAATCTAGAAATTAAAGTTCCCAAATCTACCTGGGCTGTCATATTCTTTACTGATGATGTCGATGACAATGGACTAGTTGATCTTCGAATAACCTTCCTTCTTGTTGCTTTAAAAGGGACCCTCAAGCTTTGAGACCGGGTTGTGGTCATGAGTTGTTCATACTCCTCTTAGTTTAAGAGAATTCCAATGGAAGAAAGATTACCTCTTAAGTCAGTACAGTACTGTCGATACCCTTGAACTCTTCTACACTTTGCAATTTGCTTCTCCTATGCTCAAGTCTCCTTGTTGTCCCACCGGGTGTGCCAAATTTTGTTGGGGGATTCTTGGGGAGAAAGGGACTTGAGTGTTTGTAGGAGAAGGAACAAAGACAAGAAGAAAGATACAGACACCGTAAGCTTCTGTAGATTGATTATAAGGAGAAAAGTACAATGATTATGTACAATACAAGCCAAATGCTCTCTATGCGAAATCCCAAAGAGTGCACAATCAACAAAGTTACAAAATACCCAAGTTTCTTACTGTCGCCGACCTCTCTGTACCAGACCTCCACCTTCTCCAAGCGCTTGTACTTGTGCACACCTTGCACTCAAGCTTCAATAGGGGAGGGATGGACACCTTCTATTGACGTGCACACAACTTCAATGGGACCTTGTGACCTTTGATTGCATGGCTTAGCACTTCCTCTGCACACTTCTAAGCCACTCTCCTTGCACACCTTGCACTTCACTTCTCTGCATCGCACACTCTCTGTATGTCTCTTGCTCTTCTCTTCCTTAGTCTAGGCTATGCTCACCTTGCTTAGTCTAACCAAGAATAATGATTTGCCTTGATTTCAGTGCCAGTTCACGTACGCTCCTAACTGCTAGAGTATCTTGGTGCTCACTTTGATGTCCCAAGATTGTCTCCAAAAGTGGGCAGCCAACGAATCCCTGTTTTGTCCTGTACTGACTTTAGATTAAAACAAAAATTTTAATTGGGAGGCCATACTTTCACTTTTGCGTATGCTACCGCTTCACATACCTTCACATTTTGCCTTTTAATTCTTCAAATGTGCACCTAAGAGAGGGTTCACATGAACCTTCCAAACACTTTGAAAACACTTTGAACCTTAGAGAAATTACAGAAAGACACTCTGCAACCTCCATCCAACTTTCTGTAAAATATAACCTCTGTGAACAATTGCTTGTGCACTACTTGTGCACCTTGACACTCGAACTTGGAATGCTTTGACTTTGCCCATGTTTCTTTGACCTTGAACATATTGACTTTGATTGCTTTGACTTGACCATTTGACTTTAACCTTGGTTGACTTTGACCAATATGACTTTTATGGGCTCAACACCACTGTACTTCAAGAAGAAGCTCCATCTGTCATAGTAGACTATGAAGTAGAAGAACATGTGAGTCTTCGATCTACATCTACCACTATGTTCCAAAGTTTTTGCAACAAGAAAATGTTTCATTATGTAAGACCACATTGGATAGTTTGTCCCATCAAGCTTATCTTCAGGTTGAAGCATGCCAAACAAATCATTGTTGCCTACCATTTCACTAGAGAACAAGAATGTGACAGAACCTTTACTTCAATATGTGTATATATATACATACATACACACATGCACACACACACACACACACACATATATATATATATATATATATATATATATATATATATATATATATATATATATATATATATATATATATATATATATATATATATATATATATATATATATATATATATATATATATATATATATATATATATATATATATATATCCTTCAATTAATCTTAATGAATTGTGAATGTGCAATATGATCAATATTCAAAAGCCGATATGAAGTGTGTGTGTGTGTGTGTGTATATATATATATATATATATATATATATACATATACTTACACACACACATAGACACAGATATATATATATATATATATATATATATATATATATATATATATATATATATATATATGTGTGTGTGTGTGTGTGTGTGTGTGTATATATATATATGTATATGTATATGTATAAGAGGTTTGATCCTTTGATCTACTCTTCCTTTTAGCTTGAAATAATTGGAAGTACAATGTGGAGGGCATAGTACCGATGGAACTCTCCTAATCTCGCACAAGAAGGGATAGAATGCCTAGCAACTACTAGGACTGAATAGAGCTTGAAGGCTTGGTAAGAGGTAGGAATTGGGTAGGGATGTCCCTAAGGCCAGATGAGGAGACTTGTTTGAGCTAAAGTTGACCCTATCACAATCAGCATAGCCTTGCCACTACTAACATACTCCAATGAGAGTGATGGCCTTCTCATGCAATTAACATAATACAATGATGAGAAGAAAAAAAAAAAGCATAGAAATTTTTGCAAATATTTTAAGGCAAATGATCATGTCATAAAGAGTTTTTCTAAACTGGCTTCAAAAGAGGAAAAGAAGAAAGAGGCTTGAATCATTGTTGCAAAGGTCTCTACACCTAAAACACTTTGCTACTTGTTTTGAATGAAGAATGAGCATTTACTATTGTTTGCATCTATGAACCATCTTCTCATGAGTAGTGTATATTGGCAATAGACTCAATTGTTTGGTTCTTTGTTAGTCGGGCAACTGAACATATTACCTTACAGTGAAATTTCTTAAGTTCACTTGATCCTACACTACAAGGGATATTGTCACATGTGATAACAACTCTTATCTTGTAATGGGAGCTAGTGAGATCATTTTGACTATTGTTGATTACATTCTTTCAAACATTATTAGATGCTTTATATGTGCTAGGGATCAAGAAAAATATGCTTTCAATTTCAGCATTATCCAAGATTGACTTGGTTGTCAAATTTGTTGATGAAAAATGTATAGCTCATGATCTCTCAAAATGGTCATGTTATTATTGCTTCTTGCATTTTATGTCATGGGATGTATAAGCTCATAAACTATGCAAAATCTATGAATGATTCATCATATGCAATTCAAGATTTTTAGGCTATCTCAAATGCAAAGCTTTGGCATGCATGCTTTGGTCATCTGAATTTTGCCAGTTTGCTTCACTTGAAAAAATCTGAAATGGTGTCCTCTCTAATCAAAATGGATGCACCTTGTAACATGTGTACAAAGGCTATATTTTTGGCAAAATGCAGCATTCCTCCTTTCCCAAAGGTGGTTCAATTTGAGCTCCTCATAAATTGTAGCTTGTTCATAATGATGTTTGTGGTCCTATGTACAAACCTTCATTTGGGAACTACTTGTAGTACATGACTTTTATTGATGATTTCTCTAGGCATGCATGGGTCTATTCATTGAAAGAAAAGTCAAAAGTGTTTATGTGCTTTTAAACAATTCTTGGTTATGGGTGAAAATATGTCAACATGTAAATTGGGCACCCTCTATTGTGATCGAGGGGGGGAATACATGTATTCTAATTTTAATGCATTTTTGGGTTGGACATGGAATAAAACATCAATGTAAAGTGTTGTATACACTTCAACAAAATGGAGTTGTAGAAAGAAAGAATAGTTCTCTCATGGAGAGGATGGAGAGGCATATGGGCAAAAGTTAGTCTTTACCACATAGCTTTTGGCTTGAGGCTCTTATGTGTGCAACATATGTACTTAATAGGTCCCACCAAAGCATTGCAATTGATCACTTCATATGAGGCTTGGCATGGTCGCAAGCCATCCATTGCTCATCTGTGTGTCTCTAGTTGTCTAGCATATGCATTGGTGCTCGAACAACGATGTAGAAAGTTGGATGATAAAGTGGTGAAATGTATTTTTGTTGGGTACAATTCTGAAAGCAAAGGCTATTGTATGTATCATCTAAACACATTTTGGTTAGTCATGATGTTGTTTTTGGGGAATATGCAATTCAACCATTACTTTCACATACCAAGAAGACACTTGCTAACTCTAAAGATGTGTATGACACTTTGTTGCATCATTTTACAAGTGGATAATTAAGTGTTGGTCTAAATGAGGCAATTTCTCAACCTTTATAGGTTTCAAATGATGATGCAGATCATCCCATTTTTTATGCAGATTTATATGGTGCACTTGTTGATGAGACGGTTGGCATAGAGGAGGTAAAAACTATCCCTAAATGGTTGGTGCAGACCTTGAAAGATACCAAATTAGATGTTTAGTCGTTCAAGCTCTCATAGTGGTTCATTTGCATCAGATTGCTATGAAATGGTGGTCTCTAGCCTTTGTGATGAGAATGAGCATGTTTCTTTTAATGAAGCACAAAATTGAAAAAAATGGATGGGATATGCAATGAGAATATGATGCTACTATGAAGAATGGTACTTGATCTTTATGTGATTTGCCTTTAGGCAGAATTGCCATTGGCACTAAATGGGTATACAAGCTGAAACATAAGCCTGATGGAACAATTGAGAGGTAGGCTAGTCTTGTTGCCAAAGGTTATGCTCAAGAGAGATGCATTGATTTTGATGAGAACTTCACTCCCACATGTCTAATGACCACCATTCATAGCATTTTTTCCACTTGAAGCTAATCACGGTTCGAATGTTCATCAATCAGACATTAAACTTGCATTGTGAATGGTGATTTGCCACATAGGATAATGTTGTAGACCTTTTCACAAAGGCTTTGCCTAGGAGGAAGTTTGAAGCTTTTTGCAAAGATTTGGGCTTACTTTGTTTTGTGGATTGATCTCTTTCCACATAGCTTGACACTTCCTTATACATGAGTATTAGCGCCTTCACTGCATAACTCCCAAGGGGAAAATATTGGTATATTTTGATAGTGATGTGTGCAAACACACTTAGGATTGCCAGGGTACTTTTTCCCCTCTTTAGGAGGTTTTTTCTCCCGGATCGTATATATGCATATAACCCTAACATATCACTTATCTTTGTACATTCACTTGGTAAGACATTTTGTATTGTGTTATGCTCCAATATTCTTCTTCTTCTTTGTGTTGTTCATGTGCTTTGGTAGATCTCAAACTTCAACAAGTTGTGCAAACTATTCTTAATGGTCTTCCAAATTCTTGTCAGAGTTTTATCCACTCTTGATTGATCATGAAAGGCAACTCAAATACCTTAACCTTTGAGGAGTTAGTCTCTATTTTGTTGCAGGAAGATCAGCCTAGATAGAATAGATCAATTATGCATGTTGTATATCAAGCTTTCTTAGCTAGTCAAAAGGTCAAAGGTAAAAGGAGCTTGTCTACCAGTAAGCAAAAATATGCCAATCGTACACAATCAAGAGAGGAAGAAAAAGATGACAAGAAAACAAAAAAGCAAAACTGGTTTTGCAAGTATGGTAAGGCAAATGATCATGTCATAAAGAGGCTTCCTAAACTGCATGCAAAAGAGGCAAAGAAGAAAGAGGCCAGAATGGTTGCTCTAGAGGCCACTATACCTAAAATAGAGTTTTCTATCCTTTTTCAGAATGAAGAATGGGCATTAACTACTCATTGGATCTATGGTCTTATTCTCATGTGCAATGTATGTCTATACTAGACTCCAATGTTGGTATTTTGATAGTGGTGCAATCGAGCATATTACCTTGCAATGTGGTTTCTTCACTTCACTTGAGTTTTCTCATATTGGGAATGTTGTCAGATGTGCCAATAGCCCCTCTTATCCTATCATTAGGACTTGTAAAGATAATTCTTACTACTCGTGATGGTGGTTCTTTCACATTGTAAGATGCTTGATGTGTGACAACAAGCAAGAAAAATATGTTATCAGTATTAGCACTAGCCAATATTGGCTTGATAATAAAATCTATTGTTGAAAAATGTACAATTCATGATCTCTCCAATGGTGATGATATCATTCTTTTGGCATTTTATGTGATGGGTTGTATAAAATCATAAATCATGCAAAATCTAAGAATGATTAAGCATGGCAATTCATGATTCTCATGCTATTTCACATGCAAAACTTTGGCATGCATGTTTCGGTCATTTGAATTTTGCTAGTTTTCTTTGCCTACAAAAATTTGAAATGTTTTCCTCTCTACCCAAACTTGAAGCACCTTTCAAGCATGTCTTTGTGGTCTATATTTTGGGTGAAATGTAGCATTCTTCCTTTCCCAAAGATGGCTCAATTAGAGTTGCACATAAATTATAGCTTGTTCACAATGATGTTTGTAGTATTATGTAGAAACCTTCATTTGTAAATTACCTCTCCTTCATGACTTCCATTGATGAATTTTTATGGCATTCATGGGCTTATCCATTGAAATAAAATCCAACATCTTTATGTTCTTTAAACAGTTCTTGGTTATGGCTAAATTTTTGTCAGCATGTAAAATGGGCACCCTCCATTTTGATCAAGAGGGGGAGTATATGTGTTGTATAAAAACATGTATTTGAATCTAAAGATATGAACTCTAAGGATTGGGAATGTTTGAAATAAAATCCTTGGGTTCTTGTATGTATTTATCCTAAGGGAAGTTTCATTGATGTTCCCTAAGGGTATGATATTTAGCCCTTAGGGAAGTTTCTTGTATATACAAGATTGAGAGAGATCATATGTATGAAGTTCATGTGATTTCTTATGGATCCCAAGGTTATAAGGCCTTGGATTAGAATCCATATGGAGGAGACACTTGGCTAGCTCTCCTCACCTTTCCCCTTAGCCCTAGAGATATATCTATGGGTGGAGTTGGTTGGGTGACTATGTGCATCTCTCACTCCCTTGTGGGCTTAGAGAATGACGTATTTATTTAGTTATTGTGGGAGACTTTCTAGTCTATATCTTGATTAGTATAGTTGTAATACTACATTGGTATGCAAAGTTAGGTGCCATCAAGTATGGCTCTCAATCTATGTGCCCACACGAGAAGTTTACCCTCTTCTTATGTTTTGCAAAAGAGGGGGAAAATTTGCCTTGTTTAACTCTATTAGAACTTTTTACCCTTTATAGGTCTATTAGAGCCTCAAGGGTCCCATAGAAACCTCCCCTAAGAGAGGCTCCCCACTAGCACCCATTCACAAGAGACCAAAAATAGATGGGCAGATAGACAAACACACCCATTGATCTAGATAGATGGATGCCTAACCATCAACAATGCAAGGATGAGTAGCTTCTCTCTTCTAATGATGCTCGTAAGTAACCTGAATTGTAGCTCTTATAGGATTTCAAAAGGTGCATGTGCACATCATATGGGATTATATGAAGGCCATGCATAGGAGCAGGAGGAGTGAAGGGAGCCTTCCTTTATCCTCTTTTTTTTCTTTGTTTTCCAACCATTGAACTTAAGAGTGTTAGTTGAGAGCATTTGAAAATATCTTTTTGTATGCTTCTAGTTTGAAAATGCTTGAGAACTTCTCTTGCTCATATATCGAGCTTTAAGAGCTTTTGAAACTTTTTTACTTCATTTAAGAATAATAGAAGCCTCCTTTCATATGCCCATTATGGCTTCATCTTTTTCCAAGATTCTCATTCACACATGTGTGGAAGCAAGGTGATGAAGAAAATTATTTTGAGATATGATTGAAGCTCGTCTCAAGCTTCACATGAGATCAACCTTGGAAGAAGGCAAATCCAAGCCCTCTTTGGAATCATCATGGAGTTTGTACATGAGCATGGATAAGAAATGGAGAACAAAGGAAGGATGGATTTGTTGGAGTTTGATGTCTGCAAAAGCATAGGAACAACACAAGCAAGAAGAAGTAACTTAAAGCACAACAAAACATAGGCAAATCCAAGCCCTCTTTGAAGTCATCATGGAGTTTGTACATGAGCATGGATAAAGGAAATGGAGAACAAAGGAAGGATGGATTTGTTGGAGTTTGATGTCTGCAAAAGCATAGGAACAACACAAGCAAGAGGAAGAAACTTGAAGCACAACAAAACACTGAATGAATTACCAAGTGAATATTCAAAGATAAGTGCTTGTTAGGGTTATGGGCATATATACAAGAGAGGGGAAACCTCCTAACGAGGGAAAAAAGTGCCCTAGTTGTCCTAAGTGTGTTCACACACACATCAATACCAAAATATATCAACAAATTCCCCCTCGGATTGATGTGGTGAACAAGGAGCTGGCACTCATGTATAAGGAAGTGCCAAGCTAAGTGGAAAGAAATGAATCCACAAAAGGAATCATGCCCAAGGCTTTCCAAAAGCTTCAAAATTCTCCCTAGGCAGAGCCTTTGTGAAAAGATCTGCAATGTTATCCTGTGTGGGCACATATGCCAAACTGATTTCTCCACTAGAGAACCTCCCCTTGACATAACAATAATGCATCTCAATGTGCTTGCTTTGATTGTCAGTGAAAATGGTGGTGGCAAAAGACTCACTAACACCCAAATAAACCAAGATGCATATGAGCCACACACACTTTGTGAAAACCACCCTATACTCAACCTCACAACTAGAAGTGGCCACAATAGGCTTCTTCTTGCTCAACCAAGATATGCATGAGCTACCAAGCATGAAGCAAAAACCACTGATGGACACACAAGTGTCATAACAACCAGCCCAGCTAGAGTGAGAAAATAAAACAGTCCAAGTAGTCGGTTACCACTCAAATAGCAAAAGATGTGCTTAACTGCCTACCAATGCATAACACCTAGGCAATGCATAAATCTCTTCATATGTGAGATAGAAAACCCAATATCAAGCCGAGTTATGCATAAGTAAATCAAACATCCAATAGCTTGCTAATAGAGAACAAAGTCAAATGCATCTCCAACATCATGAAGACTCAATCGTAAACCTATTTCCATAGGAGTGGCAATAGGTTTGCAATTATCAAGGCCAAAACATTGCAATAATGTGTCAATATATATTTTTTTGAACAAAGCTATTCCCCCATCATTGCATAAATTGAATGCTCAAATAATGATGCAAATGTCCCAAAGCTGACATCTCAATAGAGGCATGCAAATCAGCCTTCAATTCAGCAATATGCTTCTCATTAGGACCAATGAGCAGCATATCATCAACATACATAACAATGAGAAAAAATACATTGTATGCATGCTTAACATATAAGGTGCTCTCAGTTAGACTATTCTGAAAACCATGTGCACTCAAACAAGCATGTATTTTTTCCTACAAAGCATATCATGCTTGCTTCAAACCATACAATGCCTTTTTCAACCTACACACTTTGTTTTCATGCCTTTTCTACACAAAACCACGGGGCTTAGATTGATACACTTCTTCATGTCAATCATTATTTAGAAATGTAGTTTTAATGTCCAACTCATGTACATTCCAACCACGATGAGCTGCAAATGCACAAATCTTCGAACAATGGTCATTCGGTAACTGGGTGCAAAGGTCTTATCAAAATCAATGCCTCTCTCTTGAGCATAACCTTTTGCAACAAGCCTAGTTTTATATCTGTCAATTGTTCCATCAAGCGTACATTCTAACTTGTATACCTATTAAGTGCCAATGGCCTTTTTGCTTGGAGGCAAATCACATAAAGATCAAGTACCATTTTTCATAATAGAATCATATTCTAATTGCATATCAGCCATCCAATTTTTTGAACTCTGTGCTTCATCAAAATAAATAGGCTCATTCTCATCACAAAGACTAGACGCACCCATTGCATAGAAATCTAATGCAAAGGAAGCAATATGAGAGCTAAATGAGTATGATATGACAGAGATACATCTAATTTGCTATCTCTCAAAGTCTACACCATCCATTTAGGCATAGTTTTTGCCTCTTCTATATCAGCCCTCTCATCAACAAGTGCATCATGTAAATCTACATTAGAAATCAAATGATTTGCATCTTCATGTGGAACCTATAAAGGCTTTTAAATTGCCTCATTTGGACTACTACTTGATTGTCCACCTATAAAAAGAGGTAGCAAAGTGATCATACACATCTTTAAAGCTGATTGAATTCTCCTTGGTACATGAAATGGTTGAATTTCATCTTCCACAAAAACAACATCATGACTAACCAAAATGTGTTTAGTCTATGAATGATACAGATGATACCCTTTGCTCACAAAACTGTACCAAAAAAAAAAACATTCCATTGCTTTATCATCCAATTTCTTGCATTATTGTTCAGGTAGTAATGCATATGCCAAACAACCAGAGACACACAAATGAGCAACATAAGGTTTGCAACCATGCCAAGCCTCATAAGGAGTGATAGTTTGTAGTGCTTTAGTGGGACAACTGTTAAGTACATATGTTGAACACATAACAGCCTCAAGCCAGAAGTTATGTGGTAAAGCCTAACTTTTGACCATACACCTCACCATCTCCATGAGAGACCTATTATTCCTTTCAGCAACTCCATTTTCTTGATGTGTATATGACACTATACACTGATGTTTTATCCCATGCTCAGCTAGAATTGCATTAAAATCAGAAGACATGTATCCCCCCATCAAAACGAAGAGTGCCCAATTTACATGCTGATAGATTTTCAACCAAAACTAGAAACCATTTGAAGCACATGAACACTTCAAACTTTGCGTTCAGTGGATACACCCACACATGCATGGAGAAATTATCAGTAAAAGTCATGAAGCAAAGGTAGTTCCCAAAAGAAGGTGTCTACATAGGACCACATACATCACTATGAACAAGCTACAATTTGGGAAAATACAAATAGGGCCTCTGTTTTACAGACCCCTAACCATCCCAAGAACCCAGTAAGAGAACAGTTTAAACACTAGTTTAACACTGGCGCGGTCTGTGGGAAATGGAGTAGCCAGTTGAAGAAAAAGGTTAAGGGTCAAAGAAGAATCCTTTGATATATGCCGGTAAGACGTTGCGATGAATCTTATCCCAAATATCGAAGTGATCAGCATCCCTGGGCAGTTTCGAGTTCGTTAGGAACACCCTCTGGTGGTAGAAGTCAAGAACAACCAAATTTCGATGGCAGTTCGGTGCTCTGCAGAAGCAGTTTGGTAGTTTGCAGAGATAATCCGGTGCGTTCCGGTGATAGTCCGGTATAATCTGAAGATAGTATGTTAATTTTTTGTTGTACTTTGGCGTAGTGCGGTGATAGTTCAACATTGTTCGGTGACAATTCGGTGACCTTCGGTGACATTTCGATATTATCCGATGACAATTCGGTGATCTCCGATGATAATTCGGTGATCTTCAGGGATACTGCGGTATTGTTCGGCAGGAATTTACTGCATTCACCGTTTTTAGGTGCAAGTTCAGCCAATTTCGACACTAAAGTTGAGAAAAGGCTGTTAGAGTTTGAGCTAAGTAATTGGTTCAGAGATATCTTAGGACCGAAAAGTTGGTAAAGTGACCATACAGCCCAGGAACATCAAGAAATACATCCCCAAAATTCAGGCAACATGAGTAGTTTGCAGCAACAACAACAATAGCAGTAACAACAACAGCAACAACAACAACAACAACAAGAACAACAAGAACAACAACAACAGATTATTCCACCGCATTCGGTGCCAGCCGGAGTCACGTACACAAAATTTGGAGGTTTTCTGGGAGATGATCCCGATGCGCATGTACAGACATTTGAAATTAATTACACAGTTTTGAATTACCCAGTAGACCCTGCTTATAAAGCCATTGTGTTCCAGTCACCTTTGGTTAATGAAGCTACACACTGGTTAACCGAGTATGACTTGAATCATTTCCCGTAGTATGATGACGTGAAGGATGCATTTCTGCAACGATTCTAGTTAAAGAAAAACCCAGCATAAATTTTTGATTACCTGTAGAATAACAGGCAGAAGCCACACCAGAATGTACAAGACTATGCCACTCTCTTTCGGACTCATTTACGGCAGTTACCACCAGCGCATGCCAATTTATCAGACGACGTCATTACTCAGTGGTTCATAAACGGATTAAATCCCCAGCTGAAACAGATCATGATTATACGATGTGTGGGAGGAATGACCTTGGATGCCGCCATCGCCATGGCTTTACAGTTAGAAAATAAAGTGGGTGGATTTACTGAAGATTTAGAGTGGTTGAAGGCATCCAAGCATTCAAATGAGGATCCTCTGAAACAAATTTACTATACTAAATGTAAAAATACAGGACAGAGCACCTCATCCTGTGCTCTGAACCAAATGCATTGTGCCATTTGCCATATAGCGGACCACACTACGGAGACTTGTACTTATAACGCAAAGGTACAGAGCAGAGCGGCTTTCAATGCTATCATTCAGGAACAAGGGCAACCGGCCAGTCACTACGTACCACCACAAATGAGGAATACTCCCTACCAAGGATACAAGACTTATAGAGGATCACGGTAAACTAACTTTGGACAAACTCGATGGAATGTGGGTCCCTCAGGAGAAGCTGCATCTCCTACACCACCTAAATGTCATTTTTGCAGTGAAATAAGGCATATCCGTAGGTACTGTAAAGATGCGGCTGAGTACGATAAAAGGCAAAAGGAACGAAAACACCTGATGGAAAACATGGTGTACATTTCAGCAGTAGACACTCAACAACCCCAATCTTACTTTATTTACAATTTTCTCATGAAGGGTCTACCTAATATCTTTTCATACACATGGTTCTTTCCAAACTTGCATATAGCAAATTTGTGTTTGAAATTTATGCCAAAGTTAGTGATAGTGATGCCTTCTAGCAATTCTAATGGTCATTCAATATGACTTTTACCCGTTTGAAGTTTCATCCATGTGGGTCATGTTAGTCGGCCGCCGGATGGGGACATGTAAAACGGAATCTTGTATTCACACGCGCGAAAAGTGGTTACGCGACAGTTGTAATTTCTTATATAAAGCAATGTAAAGAGAGTCGGAGACGACGATTCTTGGAATCACCAGACTGTCGTCTGGGTGTTATAACTCTGTTTATAAAATTGATGGGTACTCTAGGTATTGTATACGATTTTGTATCGTGTTGTTTGTTAGTACTGTGATTTACCGTGACGATCCTTGGAATCACCAGACTGTTCGTCTGGGTGAAGGGAATTCCGCGTATTGTTGTAACGATTATTTGTCTAAGTTCTTGAATCCTTTGATTATTCTGTGCACCCCTGTGTCTTGCTATCTGTGCGGAGTTGAGTTAGTGTGACGACTCGTTTGATGACTGGGTTGTGACATTGCATGTACCTGGTCGGCTAAGTTGAAATCTCTGTCTCGTTCTGTCGATTGTTATTGATACAGATATGGTTGTTAGTTTCATAGAGGTTCAGTAAGATCTCTCGGTTGAAGGTCTGAGCCATTTATTTGGCAGGTTCTTATTGTTGTGATCCACTGATTAAGTGTGCAGTGATGTTGCTATACCTGTAAGGTGCGGAAATCTGTTGAGTAGAGTTGGATAACTGGTGTAACTTCGATATTGTTCTGAGAGCTCTGAGTGTAGTCAGGTAATATTCGGTATGTTGATTAGACGTACCTCTTCGGTAAGGTGGAAGTGCTAATCAGATCTCTCACAGTACAGTAAGATAGGAACGGAGCGGTAAACCCTTTTAGGGTAGTCGGGAGGCTTGAACGAGTTTGATTATGAACTGTAAGATTACGAGAGTAGTTGAGGGGCGATAGAGTGGGACCGCAAGGCATTGTTAGGTGTAAAGTGGTTAGCCTGGGAAAATCAAGTCTAAGGGCCTCTATTTTTACAGACCCCTTCCACTCCCAAGAACCCACTTAGTTCGGTTAAACGCCCTTCTGATAGTTAAAACGGAGCGTTTAACATTTAACAGTTAACACTTGGCGCCGTCTGTGGGAAGGTGGCATCAAGATTGCCATTTACCTGACGAAAGTGTTATCTGTGGGAAAGTGGCATCAAGATCGTCATTCGTCTGTCAGAATCGAACATCAAGATTACCGTTCGTTTGTCGGAAGTAGCAACAGAACTAGATTGTTGCAAACTTGTTGTGGAGACGTAATTATAAAATTTTAATTGATAGTGATACTACACGATTAGTACAAAAGATGATACATTCCGGTTACTCGATCCGGTGAAACGTATCCCAAGAACCATCAGTCTGGAGTACTTAATGTACTAAAGACAACTCTGGAAGGTAGAAGTACAACTACGTCTGACCCAGTTGTCAAAAAAGACAAGAACGTTAGAATTGATTCCGGTCATATTCCGGTGGAACGTGTTACGCCTCTGGTACATTCCGGTACTATTTCGGCACAGTCTATCGAAGATATAGTAACTCCAGAATCTACCAAGACGCAGTCTGAAGCTAGTTTAACAATGTTGGATAAAGATTCCAATTTGTTTACGATTAGAAACACGTTAGCCAAAGAAATTGGCGAGGGCAAAAAAAACACCTTATTCTGGCATAATTTCGGCACATTCCGGTGACATTTTGGTAACAGAATCACAGTTTTTTGGCGACGGTTTACCATTTTTTGGTGAATCTTCAGCCCAGCCACCACTTTTTGGAGTAAGTTCCCCTACACTGGACATCAAGAAGGAAGGAAAGTTGTTCGAAACCGAGATTCGAAGCATATTGAGCAAAATCATCGCACCGAAAAGTGCACCATCCGACGATACAGATTCTGATGGTTCAGATATTCAGCCCCGAGATACAGAAGGTAGTCACGATACACTCACTATGAACGGGCAACAACAACAACAACAGCAGCAACAACAGTTATGTCCACCCAGACCGCCTCCGATAGGAGTGACGTACACTAAATTTGGTGGATTCCCAGGAGATGATCCGGATGCTCACGTATGCACCTTCGAGATAAGCTACGCAGTTCTCAACCATCCACCGGATCCGACGTATAAGGCTATTGTTTTTCAATCGACATTGGTCAATGAAGCAGCTAGATGGCTTACAGAATATGATATTAATCACTTCGGCACCTATGAAGCAGTACGAGATGCCTTTTTGCAAAGATTCAGACTAAAGAAGAATCCAGCTGAAATTTTTTATTACCTGCAAAACAATAGGCAGAAGGTAAATCAAATTGTACAGGAGTATGCTACTCTATTCAGGATGCATCTAAGGAAGTTACCACCAGCACACGCCAACCTACCGGACGACGTTATTACTCAGTGGTTTATCAATGGCTTGACTCCACAACTTAAACAGATTATGATTATACGCTGTGTAGGAGCAATGACACTAGATGCAGTGATTGCAATGGCTCTGCAATTGGAAAACAAGGTTGGAGGATTTACAGAGGATCTGGAATGGTTAAAAACAAATAGAAATGTCACCAAAGATATGACCAGACAAGTATACTGCATCACATGCAAGAATTCAGGCCATACTAGTGCCACTTGTGCACTTAATCAGCTATTCTGTGCTATCTGCAACACTGCCGGACACACCACCGAAAACTGCACATACAACGCAAAAGTGCAGGGAATCGCAACTGTCAATGCTATTATACAAGAACCAGGGCAGCCAGCCAATCACTATGTGCCTCCGCAAATGAGAAACAACCAGCAACAAGGATATCGAAATTACAGAGGACAGAGAAACAACAACTACAACGCAAACCACTGGCAAACCGGACCGCCACCAAAAAATCCCAATCTGCCACCACCGCGCTATCATTTCTATGGAGAATTCGGACACATAGAAGATTCTGTAAGGATGCAGCTGAATACGATCAGAGGAAGAAGGAACATCAAAATCCAATGGCTAATATGGTACAAATTACACCAGTGGAAACACACGCTGCCGTACTTCAGACCAGATCCGGTAAACAACTGCAGCCTGCAGCAGAATTATTTGAACCAGGTATACGCGAACAACAAAGGATGTACAACAAGGCTAGTCAATGGACCACTGCAGAACCTCCAGTCTTCCCAGATCCTATTCCGGTAACCCAGACTCCGTTAACCAAAGAAGGAGCACAACAACAGGATTCGAATTCAGCAACAGGCATATCATCAGCCGCAGGTACATCATCAGCAGCAGGCACATCATTAGCAGCAGGTATATCATCAGCAGTAAACACATCATCTTCAGCAGGCGCATCATCTTCAGAATCTGTGCAAACAATCCAATCACAAAAGGCCTGGGAAATTTTAGCTAAAGCATCCATCACTCTTCCTTTGGGCCAATTACTTGCACTAGTACCGAGAGTTCGACAACAATTTCAACAACAGTTCAGTCCTGTGCCTTCCTGCATTCCGACGACAGCAACCGTGCAACCAGAACCTGATTCTACGGTCGATCATTCAGTTCCTCTGATTACGGTATGGTATAAGAATCATAAAATCACACAGGTACTAATTGATGGAGGATCTGGAGTCAACATTGCTACTGCTGCACTATGTAAACGGTTAGGGTGGACAGAAATCGAACCAGTTCAGTTTTTTGTCAGAATGGCCGACCAATCAAGAGTCCATCCCATAGGACTTGTACGAAATGTACCAATCACTTTACAAGGTACAACATTTAAAATGACCTTTGTCATACTAGATTTACCGGAATCCACTCTTGATTACAACCTCCTTTTCGGCCGACCTTGGCTGAAGCACGCTAAGGTGATACAGGATTGGTCTGCACAAGAGCTCACTTTCAAGGATAAAAATCATAAATACATTGTAAAATTAGATGTTATACAACCTTGCGAGTTGCATGCTAGACCGTATTTGGCCGAACCAGTTCATATGCTAGATGGTTTGTCAGATGATGAAGAAGAAGAGTTTCTGAAAAATAACATTGACTTGATCTCCCTAGGAACTGTTGATCTACAATCTGTTGTAGATTACTGGAACCCTGCAGTTTGTACAGTAATGACTGTAACAGAAGAAGATAAGAAGGAAGATACTGCTGCTATAGATGATGCTCAACTGCAACAACTTTTTAAGCCAGCAGACAATACAGAGAAGCCTCGACAATTTTATGTCCCAGAAGATCAATTGATCACTTATAATTTAGGCAATGAAGATCATCCGCGTCTTGTGAAGATAAAGCAAAACTTACCGGAAACATTTCAAGCAGGCTTAATCCAGCTACTCCGAGAATTCTCCGATGTCTTTGCATGGGATTACAAAGATATGAAAGGATTGGACCCGCGTATCTATCAGCACCGAGTCATGCTGAAGCCGGAAGCAAAACCGAACAAACAACCCAGCTACCGGATGAATCCAAATTATGCATCACAGGTAAAGGCAGAACTTGATAGGCTAAATAAAGTCGGATTTATTGTACCAATAGAACATGCTGAATGGATCTCACCAATTGTTATCGTCCCGAAAAAGAATAAGCAGTTGCGAATATGTGTAGATTACCGGAAACTGAACGCAGCTACAGTGCCTGATCCTTTTCCGATCCCTTTTCTTGACACAATGCTTGATAGAGTAGAAGGACATGAAATGTATTCATTTTTAGATGGGTACAGTGGGTATAATCAAGTTAGAATGGTTGAACAGGATATACCGAAGACCGCCTTCATTACCAACTGGGGTGTTTTCGCATGTACTGTTATGTGGTTTGGATTAAGGAATGCCCCAAGTACATTCCAAAGATGTATGTAGGAAATATTTTCTCCTTACCTTACCTCCTTTATGCAAGTATATCTTGATGATTTTTCAATTTTCGGTAAGATGATAGCACACATGTTCCATTTAAGGTGCTGCTTTCAGAAATGTAGAGAATACAGACTTTGTTTGAACCCAAATAAATCTGTGTTTGCGGTTTCATGTGGCAAGCTACTTTGTCACATCGTATCTGCACAAGGTATACAAGTAGATCCAGATAAAATTTCGGCAGTATTAGAAGCCCCGGTGCCCACTACACCGAAGGAAGTTATGCGCTTCATGGGCCAAGTAAGATGGCATGGAAGACACCTACGGTGGCTTGCTCATTTGGCAATACCACTGAACAAGCTAATCACCAAGACTCCTCGATAGTTTGAGTGGACCCAGGAATGCCAGATAGCATTTGATCGTTTAAAGAATTTATTAACACAAGTCCCCATCTTGCAGCCTCCGGACTGGGGTCGCCCATTTCATGTGTTTGTTGATGCTTCAGATATAGCAATAGGAAGTGTTTTGATGCAACAAATTGATAAGTGGTTCAGACCAATGTACTATGCAAGTCGAAGATTAGCCCCTGCTGAGAAGAATTACTCTGTAACAGAAAGGGAATGTCTAGGGCTAGTATATTCTGTCAAGAAATTCAGACATTATTTGTTGGGCCGTAAATTTACATTTCATGTAGATCATGTTGCACTTGTCTATCTGGTTCAGCAACAACATCTAGGTGGTCGATTAGCACGATGGGTTCTGCTTTTACAGGAATTTGACTATGAAGTCATTCATCGGCCAGGCAGTTCACATGCCTTAGCAGATTTTCTTTCTCGCTTAGATTCCGGTGAAGCTCCGGTAGGCATAGATGACACAACTCCGGCGATTTATGTCTCTGAACCAACAAATGATGAAATTACAGACCCACCTATACCATCTACATATTATGATCAGATCCTGACCTTTCTCACTAATGGCTGCCTCCCATCTCAGATTTCTACAGCACTACGCAGTAAAATTGCAGTTTTCAGTCGCCGATTTCGGTTAATTACTATGGTGATCATACTGGAATTTTACTTCGATGTATTCCACCACACGAAGTGAACTCAGTTATTACTTTGGCTCACTCAAATCCTTCCGGTGGTCATTTTGCTTCAGACTTAACACACCGGAAAATTCTGCAAAGTGGTCTCTGGTGGCCTACTATGTACAGAGATGTATCACAGTTTGTCAAACAATGTGATACTTGTCAAAGATCTGGACAACCCCTGCAACGTCATCTCTTCCCTCTACAACCCATCTTACCATTAGAACCTTTCCAGAAGTGGGGTCTAGATGTTATCGGTCACAGTTTGTCAAACAATGTGATACTTGTCAAAGATCTGGACAACCCCTGCAACGTCATCTGTTCCCTCTACAACCCATCTTACCATTAGAACCTTTCCAGAAGTGGGGTCTAGATGTTATCGGTCCGATTACACCTCCAGCAGTCTTCAGTAACAATCGTTACATACTGACCTGTACAGACTATGCAACCAGATGGGCAGAAGCCTAGGCTTTACGGTCTGCTACAACTATTGCGGTAGCAAAGTGTCTGCTAACCGATGTCTTTCCGCGTTTTGGTTTACCACTAGAACTTGTTTCAGATCAAGGCACTCATTTTGTAAACAATTTAATGAAGGCACTTACACAGTCGTTCCAGGTCATGCATAAGTTTAGTTCTCCTTATTATCCTCGTGCTAATGGTTTGGCCGAAAGTACAAACAAATCTCTGCTGAATATGCTTCGGAAATTGATCATGGAAGCACCGGAAAGATGGGATCGGACTACATACAAGATAACAACCGGGTTAACACCTTTCAAACTAGCTTATGGATTAGAAGCAATAGCACCAATGGAGATAGTTATACCAAGTTTACGAGTAGCAATCACTCAGAAACTGCTACCGGAAGACTCACTGTCAATTCGGTTGGATACACTCAGAGAGTTAGACGAACAATGATGGCACAACTTTTTAACTATGCAGGAAGTACAACTAAGACAGGCTCGAGCGCATGATCGAAACTTGAAAACTCCAGTTTTTACGGTGGGACAACTTGTCCTTTTTTATAACGCAAAGTCGAATCGGTCTGCTGGTAAATTCAAATTACGCTGGTATGGCCCTTACCGGATTTCAGAACAAGTGAGCCCAACAACTTTTCGGTTGACTACGTTGACCGGAAATCCTCTTCCGAAAGTAATCAACGGTTCGAAGCTGTGGCCATACCAACACGCATCTAACCCACACTAAAACATTTTTTGGTGGGCCGCGTCGTTTGGCGCTCGCTTTTCTTTCCTTTTCTTTTCCTTCTTTTATTTTTGCGTACTTAATAATATAAGTCTGTAAATATCCGCGTTTTGAACAATATTTATGACTAAAGCCGCCCTGCCCCTTCGAGCTCTTCATGCATACCAAAGTTAAGAATTATCATCCCCCTGCCGCGTGATTATTACTGCTTTTGATTACTCTCTGCTACAACACCACTACATAACCTTTTCCAGTTCGCCGAAAAACGCTATTGTGTTTATGTGATTGTGCTTTGTGTTTTCACTGTGCTCTGTGTACCTATGTTCTGTGTCTTCGTGTGCGCCATGGAAGCCTTGGCTAATTACGCTGCTTTCCACGATGGTCTCCCTACCGAGGTAGGAGAGTACCTGCGCATACGTGGGTTGGCAAACTTCGCTGAACTGCCTTGGCATTCAGTGGAGTCCCACCCATTCTTCGCCATCATCATCTCCGCCATAGCCAACACACCCGCCAATGAGCAACGATGGGCTATCACTTCCTTACCCTCCCGAACACTTATCACATTGCAAGCCTTTGCAAAAGCTTTTAGACTCCCGTCGCAAGGCCGAGAAAATGGCCCAAGCCTGACAGTTGCTCGTATGAGTGAACTATTTCCCAGACATTCGTCTAACGAGTATACAATCCTCTGCCGACCAGAACCCGAACGATCAGCCCTTCAATTTTTAGTAGCCATACTCAACCTCCAAAAACGCACATATGGAATATCCCACCCTTTCTACTCCGCCATAGAACTAGCCGCACGAGAACCAGTGAACTTCGCCTCTTTCTTCTTTCACCGCATCCACAAGGAATGCGTAGCTATCATGAAACAAGTAAACAAGGGAGGTACGCCGAGATCCAGACTACCCCACATCATCTCATTTCTCTTTCCGGCCATACTCGCAGCGCAACCACCACCCAGGGGACCAGTTCTGCGACACGAAGAGTCAATACAACTGTGGGACGACGAGGAAGAAGACGAGGACAAATTAAATCAACTATTTTGAAGAAAAAGAATAAGGATTAGCTCTTCTGAAAGCGAAGCACAAGGATCTGCCTGAGGAAACAATGAGGGCAACGAAGAAGAGGATAAGCAAGAAGAAGAAACATTCCACGACACCACAACCTCCATGCAGAATGAATCATCTGCGCAATCTTCCCAAGAGCAACAACAAGAAAATCGTACTGAAGCAGAAACAACAAAACAGCCATCTGAAGAAGAACAACACATAGATGAAGAACAAGTGGCTAAAGAAGCACTCGAAAGACTGCTTAAAGTAGTTGAGTCTGCAGCCGAAGACACTGCACAGCAAAACACAGATCAGGTAACCCAAACTCACACCGTCATTCCCACTCCCCCACCGGAACCACCCATCGATCCCATTATTCCTAACAGCCCAACCACCCCAACGAAGCCACAGCCTCTTCTTCATCATCACCCAACTACTCTCCACCGAACTCCCAACAACTCCTCACGCCATCCTCGTCCCAACCTCGTCATCCTCCTCAACTCCCATCCATCCCCATATTCTCAGAGTTAGAATCAATGGGTCAGCTTCTAATAACTTTATCCCAACAACTGCCACAACAATTGAAGCAAATCACATATACGGTTCGAGAAGACTTCCAACACAAATTGGAAATAATGGAGGCAGATATCACTCCCCTCCAGGAGGAACTACAGACTGTAAAAGCGGAAAACCATGCACTTCACGCACAAATAGAGCAATTACAGGCCAAACTTCAAGAACATGATCAAATTACAACTCAACGAGATGAAGCCCAGGCAGCAGCAAAAGAGAAGGAAGAGCTGTTACTAATTTCCGATGCAGAAATAATCAAACTGAAGCAAGATATCCAGGACAAGGAAGATGCACGGATCGCCTTAGGCAACTTACTCGATGAAACCAGGAAGCAATTACAAGAACTGATGCAGCAGAATCAAGAACAGCAGTTGCAGCAGAAAAGAACAGAAGAAGAACTGCATAGAACCAACGATAATCTGAAAGATGTAAATAATATGCTCAAGCACTACCTAGCAAAGGAAGGCCAGACACAGAAGCTTATTGCAAATCTCAAACGAGAGAAGGACTCATACAGCAAAATTATAGATTTTCAAGTTCAGGAGATAGAGAGGCGCGAAAACCAACTGGTAAACATTAAAGAAAGAGTACAGAAGATGGAGCAACAACTCGAGGAAATGAAGACGTCCAAAGATGCTGCATTAGCCAATGAATTTTATCTGCAAGAAGCATTTTTGCAAACACAGGCAGAGATTCTGCTCACCGAAGCCATCGTTCTTAGCTCTGTTAGAATAGATGCGCAACTAGTAGAACCAGATACCCTTAAACAAATGTTATAAACACTTAAGAAGAAGATTGCCCGAACTTTTAGACTAGCTCGGAATATGTATTTAGAAGGAATAATTGACGAACAGTAATTTTGTAAACTTGCGGGTTCGAGTCCACCGGGCGTGCCAGTGTTAGTCGGCCGCCGGATGGGGACATGTAAAACGGAATCTTGTATTTAGAAGGAATAATTGACGAACAGTAATTTTGTAAACTTGCGGGTTCGAGTCCACCGGGCGTGCCAATGTTAGTCGGCCGCCGGATGGGGACATTGGGGCATAATAATAAATATTACAAGAGCACAAAATTGCTAATATGAATGTTCCTAAAGCACCTACATGTGTCAATACACATGTACAAAATTTTCCTAATCACATAATGTGCTAAATATACAAAATTACAAGGCTAAGTAGGAATTTTCTATTTTTACAATCTTAAGAGATGGCTGCTGAGATTGAATTCTTTGTGCAAACATGCTAAGTCTCCTCTGTTTCATAGTCATCTTTATATCATTGGAAAGCTTATGAGAACATCTTTCCAACAAGCTAAAAGTCATCAAAATTGAACACTCGGGCGAAGAGAAGCATGCATCCAAAGTTGAATACCTACAAGGTTATCAACAACTGGAAACAATGTTCGAAGTGGGTACTTTGGATGCTCCCAAAAGTAAACTTGGAGATGACATCATATCATATCTTTTCAGAGGGGTCAAAGATGCCCTCCTACATGATTTGCTCCTTCTTTATGAGATTAGTTTATGGTATTTGCAGAAGAATTTTTGATCAATATGTACCTTTTTCTTCATGGATAGGCCATCTGTGTATTGTGAGGGCTACTTGAGTTCAAATCCTAGAAGACATATTTGGCGATGGAGCTATCGTTCATGTCTTGTGCTCTTGTGATTTGACCATCGTAGAAGTACATAGTAAATAGAAGTCTAACAAAGACTACATCACCAAGATGCCTTTGCCATCGTGGTTAGCTTGCTGCTTTAGCTCTATGCGGTCTTGAGTTCGAACATTGGGTTGTTCTTCTTGCTAAAGAAATCCAAATCCTTTTGCAACAAAGAACCAAACTCGGGCACAAAAACTAATCGCACACGAGAAAAAAGGCAAATTGGTAGTCTCGAGGGAGAGATGTGGTGTGATGCATGAGAAGGAGGAGAAGATAAGAAGGTGATGAGGCCACCAAGGATTTCATGAAAGCCTGACTTTGATACCAATGAAACATTATGACGAACACATAGAGAGATGAGTCTCTTTACCTCCCAACCATATGCCATTATATATAACTCTCCCCAAGGGATTGCCTACTATGGCGAATCTCTTTTTCTCCCAACCATATGGCTCTATATATAGCTCCCTCCAAGGGACTGCCTACTATGACATGTAGATACTAATGATCCAAGTGTCAGCCATGCAACTACATGTGTGCCAAGTGTGTTAGTTAAGTCATCTTAACTCAAGTGGATGCTTCTGGAAGGCTTTAGAGCTCTTGGGGCAAAATACTCTCCCACATCTCTCATAGGACTTGAACCAAAGACCTCTTCCTTCTCATCCATATGACTTAACCATTGGGACAAGCACCTTTGCTTGTCTAGAGAGCATAAGCACCTACTCTCGAGACCTCTACCCTACACTTGAATGACCAAATAATGTGTGATCTCAAATCCGTCTGAACTTGTTGGACGCTCATGTCATTTCCCCTATCTAGGAGATAAGGATGTCTTCCTTAATCTCTACATTCTCTCCATGTAACTCTAAAAGTCCCTTTTATTTGAAGGTTTGAAAGCCCAATAAAGAAAGATTGGAATTCAATAGAAATTTCATATAGTGTCTATACTTTATGCTCTTTAGAATCTCTAGTGTCTCACAAAGCAAAGACATACAATAGCTTGAAGGTTCAACCACTTAAAGTCCGACATATTTACAACACTTGAATATGATGATCTAGGGTTGCACAACTTGAGGCTCCATAGGATTTTTTTCCTATTTAATGATCAACTTGATTCATGCCTGATAGTTCCATGACATGAGGGTTCATTACTTCACATCATGATGCTTGATGGCTCCAATGCTCAGAGGATTTGAGGGCTTTCAAGGTACCCAACTCGAAGGCTTTGTTGCATCCTTTGATGAGACGCTCACCCAACTCTCAATGGTCTCTTTTGTTGAACGTGTTTCCACTACGCTTATGCTTAATGAACTGTATTGTACAAGACTTTAGTATGAATTATTCAAATGCTGATGCATATTATGATAATGATGGCAAGAGGAGCTTTGCTTAATGAAATGGTCGGACACGTGGACTTGGATATAGGTATCCATTTTTCCTTGCCTACGTGGACTCAAAAATCTCGATTTCCTGCCTGATTTTGACCAAAAACTTGAGGAGAGCAAAGTCCCAAGTGGGGCGGCCTGAGAGGGAGGGATCATGTGGCCGTTCAGTGTCCATTAGCATTGTTGTTCACCAGCCTCACTCACAATCTCAATCGCACACTCCCAAACGCCAGAGAGAGAGAGAGCACACTCACACTCCCACGGACTAGATCACAGTTTACAGGGACTCATCTTCCACCCACATCACACTGTCTGTCCATTTGGGCTCTCCACGATCGCTCATCACTTTGATCGCGGCGCTTCTAACTCTTCATGGCCATACTCCCTCCTGCCTTACCCATCGGCGCTTCACACCTCGACGAGAATCTCCTCAGCAAGGTGCCTCTTTTCTGTGGCGAAGCTTTTGGCCTTCGGCATGTCCAGAAACAGAGGTTGCCGGTTCCTCATCCGAGGCAGAATGCGCCTCTTACGCTATGTGACAGGTCTGCCGCGTCGAAGAGTTTCGCCGTAACCGCTTCTGTCCCTCAGGTCAGTCTTACTTTTGGTTCTGTAGTAGAAGATGAGAGAGTACGAGAAGAAGAAGGGAAATGCCGAGGCACAGAGGAAGAACATGTCAAAGATGAGGACAGAGAATTAGTTGCAGAGTGCCTTTCGTTGGAATGGAATCCTCAGTGGTACCCCGTTTCACTGATAGATGATCTTGACCGGAGGGTTCCTAGCGCTGTAACAATTATGGGTAGGCATCTCATTGTTTCATGGGATGAAACGAACCAGTTGTGGAAAGTATGGGACGAAAAGCTCCCCGGAACTCTTTCATCAACGTCCGAGGAGCCAATGCACGGTGAAGCACAGTCACGATTGTCTCCATCGAACGATTTTCTTGTATGTAAAATCCAGTGCAATGTTACAGTTGATTATAAGCTTGATTTCTGCGCTACACTTTTGAGAAATTTGCTTTTTCTGTCATCAACTGTTGCTTGGATGTTTATGTACCACAAGCTGTTTTGCCTTCTCCGCTTTCACGACATTGGAAGTTAGTACGGTTTCAGTTGTAGAGGGTAATTTCTTGAGAATTAGAAATTATGGATTTTTCATTGGACTCGCAAAAGAATAATATATTGGAGAAGTGACATGAGCTCTACAAACACTCCACTTGACAGTTCCTGTGATTCATCGGGATCTGCAAGGAAGACCTATAATATGTCTGAAACTGCACAAGTACGTATGGTGGATTCCCAAAAGTAAATCTTGGGGTATTGGAGGCACATGATGTAAAGATTGCTCAAATAAGATCTAAGCACATGGACTGCTCATTGATTCGATGACAGACCTTAAATGGAACTGGGGATACTCTTTCACTTCACAAATAGCTTATGACTATGCGAAAAGTCTTCAAGCACCATATTTTCTAGGACTTAGCAAGAAATTCCTTATGAAGTGAAAGTTACTTTTAGTGAGAAGATTAGTCTTTGATGATTAGCTTAAACCACATTCATGGTCCGACTTAGACTTATTGGGAAAATGCAAACAAGCTTTACCTCTTTGATTAGGCTATTATGTTAGTTGTTCAATTTTCTATGGTATCGGTCTTTCATAGAAATTCCCTGATTCCAATGAAGTGTGGCGAAGTGTGGCTTACCTTAGTCCAGTTGCCTACTATTTCACTTAGGATACGGTCAAGAGTTTTCTTGTTGTGCTTGGTTTAGGATTCTTAGGATGGTTTGGTCTTTTTAACTAATAACCTCATAGTAAGTCCTCTTTGATTAGGCTATTATGTTAGTTATTCAATTATTTATGGTATTGATCGTTCATAGAAATTTCCTGATTCTGTTGAAGTGCGACTTACCTTAGTGCAGTAGCCTACTATTTCGCTTAATATACGATCAAGAGTTTTCTTGTTTTGCTTGGTTTAAGATTCTTAGGATAGTTTGGTCTTTTTAACTTCATAGTCAGTTCATCTACTGTTCTATAGTATTAACAGAAGGGCATAGCTTTTTAGTCCACTTGGCTTGCTTTTTGTTTTGTTTGTTTGTTTGTTTATTTGTGTAGTTTTTATCCTGTTATTTTTTAAGTGCAAGGTTTTATCATGGCTGAGTTTGCTCTCTTCTTATAGAAACTTGAATGGCCTAAGTAAGGATTTCGTAATTCTTTGCCCAAGTTATGCGTGATGAAGTTTGAAATCTGCTACTTCTTAGTTTTAACGTAAGAAGTAAGGTTTTGGTCCTGCTCTCTTATTCAAAGAGACCTTTTCTGGTTGACATAATAACAGCAATAGTTTTAATGCTCTGTAAAAGAGGCCTTTGAGATTTCTTTATCATTTATCTCTATGCACTATTTAAAAAAAAAGAGTAACTTGAGAGTGGGTCAATTTAATCAAGAGGGTCAATTGAATCAAGAGGGTCAATTGAATCAAGAGTGGTCGATGTCTGTCCATATTTTTTTTTGAAAGTCTTATAGGTCTGCTTTTATTCAATTAAGAGCTGCAGATCATTGTTGTGTGCGATTTTCATGATTTACTTAAGAGCTCAAGTTTTTTTTTATTCCCCTTCTGTATAGTTTATTTATTTGACTTTTATCATGCTTCGACTATCTTCACTTGTATGTTTAAGTTCAATTATTCTGCATAGTTTAGTTATTTTCCGCTTAGATATACATAGTCACTTTTTTGTTTCATTGAGTATCATTTTGATTCTTTTGTTGTTCATTCTGTCTGTTCCTATTTTGCTTAGAAAAATACGGTACTGGAAAGTTAAAACCCGTATTGCCGTTTACTTTTTTTGTACTTAATATTATCCATTTTTGTTTGTGTTTATGCTTTATTTTCCTCATATTCTCTTGTGAATGCTGTTCTTGCCATGTGTCATTATGTATGTATGTAGGTGTTTCTTCCTGTTTGTAAGGTCAGATAAACTCAAATTTAGGAAGGTATATAATAGCTGTAAGTCATAGTTGATTACACTTTTTGAGATGATGTTATCAGCTCTTACTTGTCTTGCAAACAATGTAATCAGTGCTTACTTTGCCTTGAACAATTGTTTGCATGTTGTTGTTTGCAAGTAGATGGCTCATGGATGATGCGATTGCACATTGTGTCCACTCTTGTACTGATCCTGATCCGTTTTGTTTCTTTATAAAATCAGTAGTGGTAATTTCTTGGTAACTCGAGCTTGATTGGAAAAGAGTAGTTGCAAGTCTTATCTTACTCTATTGAGCTTCTAAAAGAAGTAAGGTTCAAATAACTCAAGGATTTGTGAATTGTGAAATGAGTTAGAAAGTTGTTTACCCACAATCTTTTAGTTTAATTATGAGGGTGCTCATTTAGCAGAGGTCATGATGGATAAGTAGGGGATTATGAACACATACAGTAGGGGAGGGATTTTCATATCGAAGTAATAAAATATTTTAGTAAGGTCTCTCTGGCTTCACACTTTGTCTATACATGTGTGCTGATGTGATGGACTTTATTTTGCCTCTCTCTTGGAATATTCTAACGTTGATCAGTACTAAGGAATTGCAGGGAGTCCTATATATGATTTAGTTACACCTTTGGAGCTCTTTTCCAGGAATCAAGGTTGCAAAATGATTATTCTTCACAGTATCCTACTGTTGAGCAAGATGGCCTCCTTTGGTTCTGGCCAGATGGAAGGCCAGAGTTCAAAGACATTGCATCAAGAGAATCCCCTCCATCTCTTCCAGCATTTACAGATCCTGCTTTTAGGGACAAGTTACACTCCATGAATTTATCTCTTGGGTCAGTACATTTCACTGAATGAGTTTTAGGGTTCAGTTATCCCTTCTATTTCAAATTCAATGTCTTCTGTGGCCTGGATTCTTATGAATTGTGGGTATTTTGCAGTTACAAGAAGATGATTGAAGGATTTCTTGAGCCAGCATCTGTACCATTTGCACATGATGGGCCACAAGTAATCCTACTCTATCTTGATTCTCTTTTCTTTTTCCCTTCTATTTGACTCTCTGCCTGCTTCTCTTCTTAACAATGCCAATATGGCCACCTAGAATGCCTTATCCAACTTTTCCTATTGTTCAACAAGTGCCAATAATGCCACAAGTAATTCGAGTTTCTCAAGGATTGGGACAAAATAAAGTGACTTAAAACCAAGTTCCGAGGTGAGACTTTGGTAGAAGGCTTCACCCTTCCCAAGTTTTAAAATGATGTGAGAGTTCTATGAAGGTGAAGGTGACCCTCATGCACAGGAGTCTAAGTTTAGATAAGTGTTATGAAGCATTTGGACTTACCTTGAAAGGAACAACATTAGTGTATTTTTAGCCACTAAGCATACACACTTTTCAAAACGTCAACTCCACATATGAGCTTGAGAAGAGTGGATCTAAAGATATATAGTAAATTTACCTCCAACCCTACCACCTAATGAATAAAAGAACGAAAAACAGAGCCTTTCAAGATTTGAACTCCTCATCTTTGTATTTTTCTTTGTCTCTTTGTCATGTACGTACACATGTTCACAATCTTTGCAATACCAGCCAGCTATGATAAGTCAGGCAAAGCATTCAATCTTTATCTGAATTACATATTACTGCTGCTTGTATTCCAGGTAGGATCTCAAATATTCGGTTATTAATCTTCTGCTATGTGTTATTGTAATCAATTTTGACTGTAAATGAAATTTGTATATCTTGGTCACTTATGCCCCTTAGATTAATATGAAAATATATCTGAAAAGCTTTTGGAGATTTGTGAGGTTCTATATAGTCTTGAGCATTTCGATTTGTCCATCTAAGAATGTTCATTTGAACAGTGTGCTTCTCTTGTGGGTGAGATCCGAACCTTATCAGCCATGCTGAGTGACTATACACTAATGTAGAAAAACTGACAATTTGCTTAAAAAACTGAACAAAGGCATATACTTGTCGTAAACTTTTTGTGCATTTGTAATTGCAAGAAAAACCCCATAAAATATCTGCGCAAGAAGACAAAATTTCTTGTACTGTAGCCATGGCCCAAAATAATATGAATTGAGGCGGAAATGAGCCCAAATGCAAATTTCGATGATATGAAACTCACCGACCAATTTTGAAGTACATGACCATTAATTTTATCGAAAATTGAAATGAGGAACCTTTAGAGTGATTATACTTGCAAGTTGCAAGTAAAAAAGCCCATAAAACTATCTTCACAAAAAGACAAGATTGCTTGCACAGTACTCATAATAATATGAACAGAGGCGATGATGCAAAGCTCTCAAAGCTATATCGAAGTATATGTTGACCTCGTAATGCTCATCAAATCTAGTTGAAATCTAAGACAATGCCAATTATGCACCACAAGAAGCAATAGTTTTCACTGATGTACCAATTCTTGGAAGTTTGGAGAGCATGAACACAGGCAAACAGCACAATGAAGGAGCTCATGAGCAAAACACACATTGATATTAGTAAGTCTTGATTATACAAAAATAAGTTACCCATTATAGTTATTAGCAGAGGTCTAGAAATGCAAGAAAATCCTAACCCTATTTTATGCTCAGAAAGTTATTTTGCATATTATGATTCCTCAAGTCATGAGCATCAAGGAAAGCTTATTCTCTTGCTTACCTGATGGCTAGATCAGGAGATCGTTGGAGATTTTTACCACCAAAAGTTGATTGTTTTTTTAAGTTTAGTGCAACTTTTTTTGTGCTTTTTGTAAGCTTTTCACCAATGAGATTTAAATCGTAGATTTAAATTGGGATTTAAATCGTTTAAATCGTAGAGATTTAAAAAAATGAAAATAAAAATCGAGGTTTTTATTAATCATGAGCGATTTGTATTTTATTATGTACTTTGTCATTCATCATGATATCTAGAAGTCTTTGCAAATCTCGATAACAATAGAAATTACCATAATTGAAGAGATTTGCACTTTGTCATTCATCATGATATCTAAAAGTCTCACCAAATCTAAATTTTGGAGATGATTCATCACCCATAAGCAATCAGTGTTTGGTCATTATCTGAGTTTTGAAGATCATTCATCAATGTATGAGCAACCTATGTTCATATGTATGAATTCCCTAAACTTGCGAAATCATATACAAGTTCCTCTTGAAAAAGGTCTTATTGAATTGTATTTACAACCCTAATACATATAAGATAGGAGGCATTTTTAGTGAGTGTAGAATACAACAAAGTTTAGATAAAACTGAAAAAAAAAGGATTTTTTTTTTTTAATGAAAAAAAAACGATTTTTATTTTTATGAAAAAAACAATTTTTTATTTTTATGAAAAAAACGATTTTTATTTTTATGAATAAAAATCGTTCCTAAAAATTAAATCTCGATTGAGGTTTTTACAATTTTTTAAAAATAAAAGTCGTGCGATTTTTTTTTTACTATGCTTGAGGGTCATAGTCGAGTATCACTCATGGATCACCCAAGGCCTATTGAAGTGCTCTAACTCTTGGAAGAGGTGTTCCTAAGTTTTGGTGCAGATTTGGAGGAGATTCGGCATCCAACCATCAGGTTTAGCTGAGTTTTGTAAGTAACAAATCTAAATTCAGTTCTTTTTCTTTTTGGTATTGTTCCAAGGCTTTGTGCCTTCTACTTCAACACAAGGAGGAGTTTCCCTTGCTATGTAGGTCAATTTTTGATTTAGGGTTTTTGGAACCCTAATTTCAGAATTAGGGTTTTAGGGTTTGCTGTACGAACAATGTTAAACTTATATTCACTTCAATCGCACGAACAATGTTAAACTCATATTCACTTCAATCGCACATACACACACTCTTCATACCTTTTAGGCACTTTATGCTCAATAACTTGTATCTAGAGCCCAACCTAGGTTCAGTTTTGTATAAGCATACATTCAATTTTGTATTATTACACACATCGTAATTTGACATCTATAATAGATAGTGTAGGTAAGCATTCAACTTACCGTTATACTTTGAAAATTGTGTTTTCTCTCTCTATTTCTCATTCATCTAATGTTGAGTCTTAAGGTGTGTATGCTAAGGTTCATGTGTTGTAAGATCTTGTAAACCTGTGTATATTATTATTAGGGCCCACATCACTTCTAATTGAGGGAAAAAGTTCCCTACAGTTTTAAGTGTGTCCACACATGTCTCTAGCAAAATTTACAAAGACTTGCTTCCACACAGCAAACAAAATGTTTTTAAGACTCAGGGCAGATTCAGACATGTTTTTAAGTCTACAAGAGAGTCCTTGAATGGAGTCTAATGCTACTCGTCCAGATGACATAGTGCTTATTTGGATGAAGTTTGAAAGGGTCAATTTTTTATTTGAGACCGTATTGTGGTTTCTATTACGTATATAAAAGAGTTCTTTACAAAGGAAAATCTAATTTTAATTTTGGAAACGAAAACTTATAAGTCTTTCACGCTAGTGTTATCTTCTAACTCCACTTTTGGCCTCCATAATTGTTGCAACCTGCTTGCCTATTCAGCCTGGTGCTTTGTCACATGATCATGTTGATAAACCACTATTGCACTTCATCTTTTCTCACACCGTACTTCTTTACATGCAAATGGATTTGTAATCATATCACATTGTACACTTTGAAGTTTACATGAATATTCGAGTAATCAAATATGTAAGTTTCGGGAGAAGTGATCATTATTTTAGTTATTTCTTCAAAAAGCCTTCCTTCTCGTTTATGGCAAAAGATATTCACTACAAAAATGTTCACAATGGCATTGAATAATTTTTATTTTACATTTTTCCTATTTTAAATGAGGCTATATCCATACAAGTCTCCGTTTAAGCATGTACTTGACTAAAGTTTTTGACATCCTTTGGCCTTGGCATGGTGTATGTGTTGGAGTTTGAGGACTATGGAAGCACACATACAACACAAAGATTAAGAAGCAGCTTGGAGAACAACACAACACGGTTTGTATTATTAAGTGAATCCACAAAAGATAAGTGACCCGATATGGGTATAGGTGTATATAGTATATACAAGGTGGGGAAAGACCTCCTAAAGAGGGAAAAAAAAGTGCCTCGATGGTCATAAGTGTGTTCACACACATAACTACTAAAATATATCAACAAATCCCCCTAGGAGTGATGTAGTGAACAAGGAGCTTGCACTCACGTATACGGAAGTGCAAAGCTATGTGGAATGAAATCAATCCATAAGGAGGTACACCTGAAACTTTGCGAAAAGCTTAAAACCTTTCCATAGGTAGAGCCTTCGTGAAAAGGTCTGCATTCATTATCCTATGTGGCACATAGACCAAACTGATCTCTCCAGTAGAGAATCTCTCCATGACATAATGATAGTGCAGCACAATGTGCTTTGTGCGAGCATGGAACACAGGGTTCGTTGCAACTTCCAATGCGCATTGACTCTCAATAAAGATTGTGGTGGTAGAAGATTGACCAACACTCAAATCAGCCAAAAGACGATTGAGCCACACGCATTTAATAGTATCTGTGAAAGCTTCCCTATACTCAACCTCACAATTAGAAGTGGCCATAGTAGGCTAGTGTTTGATCAACAATGATATGCACGAGCTACCAAGCATGAAGAAAAAACCACTTGACACATGAGTATCATAGCAACTGACCCAATCAGAATCAGAGCTTAGCCGCCTTCCAATCCCTGACACCTTGACAATGCATAAACTTGCTCATATGAGAGACAACACTCATATGAGAGACAATGCATAAACCTGCTCATATGAGAGACAACACTGGGTTCCTTGCAACTTCCAGTGTGCATTGACTCTCAATAAAGATTGTGGTGGTAGAAGATTGTCCAACACTCGTATCAGCCAAAAGATGATTGAGCCACACACATTTAATAGTAGTTGTGGAAGCTTCCTATACTCAACCTCACAATTAGAAGTGGTCTTAGTAGGCTAGTGTTTGATCAACAAAGATATGCATGAGCTACCAAGCATGAACTGACCCAATCTGAGTCAGAGCTTAGCTGCCTTCCAATCCCTGACACCTCGACAATGCATAAACCTGCTCATATGAGAGACAACAAACTGAATATCAGGTCGGGTTATGCATAAATGAATCAAGCATCCAATAAACTTGCTGATAGAGAATGACATCAAATGCATCTCCAGCATCATGAACACCTAACCTTAGACATGTTTCCATGGGAGTGGCAATAGGTTTGCAATCTTCAAGGTTAAAACATTGCAACAAGGTGGCAATCTATTCTGTTTGACACAAAGCTATTCCCCATCAACTTGCATAAACGAAATGCCCAAATAATGATGCAAAATGCTTCAAATATGACATCTGAAAAGAGGCATGCAAATCAGCCTTAAATTCAGCAATATGCTTCTCCTTAGGATCAGTGAACAGCACATCATCATCATATATAACAATCAGCAGAATTACATCATCTCCATGCTTAACGTATAAGGTGCTTTTAGTGGGATTGTTCTCAAATTCATGTGTTAGCAAGTAGGCATGTATCTTTTCATACCAAGCATGTGGTGCTTGCTTCAATCCATACAATGCCTTTTTCAACCTTCACACTTTGTTCTCATACCCTTTCTATTTTCATGCTCTTTTTGCACAAGACCCTGGGGCTGAAATATATACACTTCCTCGTGTAAATCACCATTCAGAAATGTAGTTTCAATGACCAACTGACATATATTCCAATGATGATGAGCTGTAAGTGTACAGATGCTGCGAACGGTGGTCATTCATCACGTGGGAGCAAAGGTCTCATGTTATTTAATGTGTTGACACAAGTGTCATTTTAGAATTCCCACATTGTGCTTGAGAAAAGCAAGGCTGTGAAAACGTTTCATCGTCTTGAAGTCTCTATACTTAAAAATGTTGTTCTGATGGTGAGCTTGAATGCTTAGAAGACAACCATTATATTAACAGCATGATGTATTTTTATATCAGTGTCTAAGAGTTGTCTGTAGTACTCAACCATGTTTTTATATGTAAAACAGGAAGACTTTTTCCAGGATTTTGAGAAGCGTCTGAATAGAACTGTAGGCTACCAATCTCAGAGACCCAACAATGTACATACATACAGGACAAAATCAGAATCTGCTTTTAGCAATGTCAATGGCTATGTGCAAGGATCCTCAGGCTCCTCTTCTAAGTCTAGCAAGCTTGTTAATAGTAATCGCACAAATCCAAGGATGCTATCATATGGAATTTCACATGGTAAAAATGGTGATGGTAGCAATGTTAATGGTAGTCATACTCTGGAGATGCAAAATGGTGTGCATGGCCTTGAAAGGAATGGCATATTCCAGACAAATGGGATTGCAAATACAGAAGCAGAATCTCCTAGTAGGGGTGCAAAAGCCAGAGAACTTGGCAGCAACATCAACAATCATGATGAGATCAACGATGGTGAAATTAAACCGCATAAAAAATCTATAAAGGCTTTTGAATTCCAGCATGACAAGAATGTTGTCCAGACAAAGGCTGCTTATACAGCTCAAAATGTTATATTTGATGGCTCTATTGCTGCATCCCATGAAAGCTTACAGGAAATATTGAAAGGTAGCTTGGACAATGGGAAGTCAATCAAAGAGAAAGCAATCATGGCAAACAGGTCAAGACTAGCGAGCGAAAGCATTGACAGAGATGACTATGACACAACTAGCAGCACATCTGTTGTTCTCAAGAAGCCTGCCGTTTCATCATTGCTGACATCTGAAGAGAAAACCAGCAGAATGACTGATCCTTCGAACATTATGGGTGTGAATATTGAAGATGCATCTGCAGATGCAAGGACTGCAAATGTAAAGGAACTTGATTTGTCTTCCAGCTTGCAGGCCATGAGGCTCCTTAACAGTAGACACAACTATGAGTCTGCCAAAGACATTGCCAAAGAGGTTAGTGATTAAACTACTGAGAACAATCTTGCATTTGAAGTTATTTAACTCACACTTTCTTCATTGCAGCTATATGAGAGATATCCTCGAGATACAGATGTTCTTATGGAGTATGCTTATATTGAGAAACAACTTGGTGAGGATCATGCCTTCTGTTTCATGTAATTGCTGGATTCACTTGTTTATATGAAATAATTTGATCTTTTCAAATGTGAACTGGAAACAAGTAAGAAATTGTTTTTGAATGGAGTTTAGTGATTTCATATTTGAAGAGATCTAGCTTAAAGATTGTCGACCAACTAAAACAATTGTTCTTCTTCTTGGACTTCACAGTTTTCTGTAGTTTTCTTAATCCATTGGCTCATCATCTGAGATTCTTAAACTGCACTAGGAATGGTGATCTGGGTGCAGAATAGTTGTCCAGATGATATTGCATTTTTCTTCTTTTAGATTGGTGACATGATTTCAATTACTAGTGAGTGCACTGGAGCTGATAACAATATTGTTCTGTGGATTAGCCTATATAGAATAAGCTGCAGATTATTTTGGTCTATGCAAACGTTTCAAAGGAGTCTGCAGTTCTCCTCGTTTAGCGTTAGCATGTTTTATCCTTAAAGGTTTGGGTGTTCATTAGGTGGGAAATGCTTTTCAGGGGATCTTGTTGCAGCTGGATCACTGTATTCACAAGCAATATCTGCCTTTGAAGCTCAAGAGAATCTAGGTTATGACTATGTGAGGGCTCTGCAGGCATTGGGATCCATAGAGGCTCGTGCACGAAATGCGAAGAGGGCCAGAGTTCTGTTTATGGAATCGATTCGAGCTGCTCGAGATGTATCAAATCATACCTGCTATCTATTGGGAACATTGGGCAGAAGACCTCATGTTTTTAAGATTGATTTTAGTATTATCTTCGATTTTTCAGGCAGAGTGGCATTCACCTGATTCGATCAGAGGAGCTTCTGTATATGGGCTACATGCATGGGCACGGCTAGAAGAGCAACTGGGTAATTGGGGGAAAGCACGAGAACTGCTATCTAGAGCTGCTGAAATACAGCCAGGTAATGCTGTGATTCATCAATCACGAGCGCTTCTTGAAGCAAAAGCTCATAGTTGGGGCATAGCTCGCCATCACTTCTTGCTTGCTGTTGAGGCAGCCCCGGATGATGTGAAATGCTGGCATGTGAGTCTCTTTACCTATGGCTTGGTGTATTCCTTGTTCTAAGCAATTTGGGTTTTCACAGTTACCTTACCATGTTTTTACTTCTATGGCCACATATTAATACCATCTGCTGTTTGTCTTATCTCAGGCATGGGCCATCTTTGAGGCTAGGCAAGGAGAATACAAGAAGATGCGGGAACTCTTCCAGAGGGCTCTTGAAGTGGAACCTAAGAGTATTCATTGTCTGCAGGTATATGACTTCCAGAAACCCAGTTGTCTATTCTGCCCTACAATTGAACAACATTCCTCATGTGACACACTAACAAGGAGCATGGATGTCTCTAGGCTTGGGCCCACCAAGAGACGCTCATTGGAACGCCAGAATCTATTGAGAAGGCACGGTCTTTATTCCAGCGGTGTACTGAGCTTGATCCTAAAAGTCTGTTCTCTTGGCAGGTATCCCATAAAAGCATGTGGTATTTCTTTGGTTTGATTGTTTATTTACACGGTGAGCAACCAGAAATAACAAGAGCAGCATGGATAACTGTATCTGAAGTTTGTAGTGAAGGTAAGGTTGCAGATTGCCTTGACATTGCGTATTGAATGCACAGTATTCTTGTTGTTATTGAGGCTGTTGTGCTAGTTCAGTTTCAGTGATCTACTTATCACTTCTGCATTTGAGTGTTCAGCATTAGTTATTGAGCTTTTTCATTTGCGATTATCTACTGTAAATTTGGTCTCCTATTGTTGTGTCCTTTTAAGGTCAGATTGTGTGTAAGCTATGTTTGCTATCCTGTGCCCATTTTTAGTTAGTTATCAATTATTATTCAAATGTCTACCCAGTATTTTTTTCATCTGGAAAAAATAGTACTGCTACTTCTGCTGCTACTACTGCTACTACTGTTGTTACTACTACTACCACCACCACCACCACCACCACCACCACCACCACCACCACCACCACTACTACTACTGTTGCTACCATTGCTACTACTAGAGCTGCCGCTGCTGCCGCCACTGCTACTACTGTGACTGCTACTATTATCACCGTTACTACTACGACTGCTACTATTATCACTGTTGCTCCTGCTGCTGCTGCTGCTGCTGCTGCTGCTGCTCCTGCTGCTACTACTACCACTACTACCACTACTACTGCTGCTGTGGCTGCTGCAACTACTACCACTACCATTACTATGAAAAACTTGGGTAAAATGTTTAATGATTTGGTTGGGCTGTTCTTTATTGGACCTACAGGCATGGGCAGTGATGGAGAAAAACACAGGGAACTATGACAAGGCTCGAGAGCTGTTTGAACACTGTCTCAAGCTAAACTCTTCAAGTGTAGCATGCCTGCAGGTGAAAGTCAATGTGAATCCGAATATCCTTGTAGCCAAATTCCTAGTGGGTACACTTTACTGATCTCCATGCATTGACCTTCTTGTCAGGCATATGCAAACTTGGAGAGGCATTGTGAAAATTGGGGTACTGCAAGAAAGCTTTTGCGGAAAGCTTTCAAGCTAGAACCAGAGAATGCTGCTGTGCTAATGGTAGAACATTTTTCTTGTATTATGTTCTTGTGGTCCAAGGTGGTAAGATTGAATCATTGGAGGATCGAAGCTGATTAACTATAGATTTAGTAACAGATATGTGGAGTATTGATGGTTGTCCTGGTTGTTTAGTTGGAGATATCTGACCTGTTAGTCCAGCCACACACTGCTATAGACATGTAACAAGCTAAACAGGAAGTGGAAAGTGTTAAAAAAAGAGTTGAGGGATGACAAATAGGTTTTTGTTATGTTTAGCGCTTTAAACCATATGTCTTTTGTGCATTTTAGGAGGCCGCATTCGTGGAACAGAGTGTCGGTAATATGGAGGTTGCAGAAAAGCTTTTTGTCTTGGCAGGGATGGCAGACAAAAGGAGCAGTAGGGTAAGAAACAAGATGTTTGCCTCACGAAAGGAGATAATGGAAAAAGAAATTGGCAGGGGATGGAAGGCATTTGTGAAAAGAGGTCCCAAGGGTAAAGCTTCTTCTAAAGCTGAAGTTCATCCGGAATATGTCAAAACTTCCCCAATTGATTCAGAATCATTGTCTGGTAAGGACTCAGAAAGGGAAATTGAGAAAGTTCCAAGGTCAGCTACAAGAAAAGGCCCCAGGCATAGTGCTACTTCTGGAGCTGAAATTGGAACTGTTAAACAGGAGAAGCTCAAAAGCAGACTGATGGAACTCTCATCACATTCGAAGCAAAACACTGAAGTCAACTCTGAGATGACAATCAATGCTATTGGGGCCAAACGAAGGAATATGAAAAATACTGCTGTGGGGAAGAGACATCATGCCCATCTGAAGTGGAAAGACACCAAACCAAGCAACTTTCAAGTGGCAATCAATGCCATCGAAGCGAAACAAAACGAATTGAAGGTTTCCTTTAAGACAGAGAGGCGATCTTCTTCAGGAGATAGCAGGTCTAAAAGCAACTTTCAGGACATATTAGATGCTCTTGAAGCAAAGCAAAGAGAACTTGGTGACTTTTCAGGATACGAAGATTCATGTTCACAAAGAGAGCAGAGTGAGATGCTATTAAGTAAGCTAGGTGCCTAGATTCATTTCATTTCTACTGGCAAAGTGCCTGTACATTTATGTTGTAACATAGGACCACCATTGTAAATTGTATCTTGTGGTCCTTGTAACAAGTGTATAATATTGTAATACCACAATTCTCTCTTTATAGGTATAGAATATTTTCCTGATTAAGAAATACAACCATTCAATTCTGTATTTCAATGTGCTGAGTTACTCTTGCATTGCTAGGTTTGCTTCAGGGCATCATTAGTATAGGCTTGTCTTGATTCATTTTGGTTTAACTCCTATCTGTGAATGTATATGTGCACAATGTGTGTATAAGATCTTTTCTGATGCATTTGAGAGCAGAGTTTTTGGTCTATGGCTTCTTTGCACTGTTCCTTTTAATTGCCTGTAAAACCTCTGAGACATTTGCATTTTGAAATTTTCGTTGGTCCAGGCCCATAAAGTTTTTGTGATCTTCCAAAGCAGATATACAATATTACTTCTGGGCACTGGTGAAGGTAGAGGTGGTACGAGTCGTAACATCGCGAATTCATGGCAATACCTTGAGGATATGTTCTACAATTTCAGTGCATTGATATGATGCATCTTGAGAGGCATTGTCTTGTTATTTGTGATGTGGAGGGCCTACACATTCACATATTTTGTGATCTTTGGTGTATTGGTACAGTGGCTCATGCTAACCTGTCATGTGGAGCATTTGTGAATAGTTTCATTTTCCTGCTAGTGATTCCCTTGGACTTGTAGTACACATTCATGAAATCTGGTGTATGTAAGCGATTCCCGACAATGGGCTCTGAGTACTCAATTTACTTGCAAAACATACATTGTGAGAAAGCATATAAAAGAATACGAACTCTACAGTATCTCAACCATCATTGTGACTCAAGTGACTAAAAGTCCGAGAATGAGCCTCTTTGAAAGAGCCTGGTAATATTTGTATTAGGTAAATTGTGGTGCATCATTTAAGAAGCTTGAAACAACATAAATTTGCATTATTTTAAATTGCCAACCGTAAGTTACAATTCTATGCATGGATATATAGAAAATTTTCTCTTTCGATATTCTTTATTCCACATTATAGGATAGAAATGGAGCAATATGGGGAAATTTTAATTTATCGGGGCAACATTGTAATAGAGCATGCTACGTGAGCGTGGATCCTGCCAACCATCATGATGTATTTTTATCTGCATGAAAAACTCCACTCTTGAAAAACCAATCCTCTCATTGTCGATCAAAGCTTTCTGATTCTTATTTATTTTGCTCAAATTAAGTTTATCGGTAAGTAACCCTTTCCGATAACATGTGACCTTTTGTTGTACTCAATGATTCAAGCAATCATGTGTTAACTTTAAATAATAGCAAACGTGAACGATGAATCAAGAAAAACTTTGTCGTACACTTTCCTTCAATTAATTTTAATGAACTGCGAATGTGCAACATGATCAATATTCAAAAGCCTATATATATATGGGTGTGTGTGTATATGTATATGTCTATGTGTGTGTATATATATATATGTATATATATATATATATATATATATATATATATATATATATATATATATATATAGATATATATATATATATATATATATATATATACATATATATATATATACATATATATATATATATATATATATATATATATATATATATATATATATATATATATATATATATATATATATATATATATATATATATATATATATATATATATATAGTGGGAATTCTCACTTTATTCCATTAGAAGAAAACAATATACAAGGATGAGTGGTATATATATATATATATATATATATATATATATATATATATATATATATATATATATACATACATACATACATACATACATACATACATACATACATACATACATACATACATACATACATACATACATACATACATACATACATACATACATACATACATACATACATACATACATACATACATACATACATGCATGCATGCATGCATGCATGCATGCATGCATGCATGCATGCATGCATGCATGCATGCATGCATGCATGCATGCATACATACATATATACATACATACATACATACATACATACACACACAATACATACATACATGTTGGGTGTGTGTTGAAGTGAGAGAGGCACACAAGAAGCACACACAAAGATCACAAATGCAGCAAGACACACAGAGAAGACAAATGGTTGGAATAGCTCTCTCTATTGTCGATGAATTGAACTGAAGTAAGAGCTGAATAATATCCTTAAGTACAAAATACCAGCACATATGAGTGAATCATGTATGTGGTAACATGGGAAAAAACATCTACCCGGCACTAGAGTAAAAAGTGCCCATGTATAGGAAAAAGGTTCACACCAAAGCTACTCGAGGAACGCATAAGTGTAACACACGCCCCTGAGCTCAGCCCCACAAGGTAATAAACCGAAGGCTTCGCAGAAAGCTTCAAATTTTTTGCATGGAGAGCTTTGGTGAATATGTATGCCACATTGTCTTGTGTAGGCACATATACCAAATCAATCTCCTGCATAAAGGTGCTCTCTCACATAGTGATAATGCACCTCAATACCTTTGATCCCTGCATGAAATACTAGGTTTCGTGCAACAGCCAATGCACTCTGACTATTAGTGAGAATATGCATAGAAGCATCAATCTCCCCAATCATTATGTCCTTTGAGTTACATTTCTTTAATTTTCTTTGATTCCAATGAATGTCCTTTAGAGGCAAACCTCTCAGCCCTTTGGCATAATGCCTTTGTTAACCATGGTGTTCTCTTGTAATTCTTCTCTTAAGCTTAATTGAAAACTTTGTAACTCTAAGAAGAAAAGAAAAAATTTTATATAATGCACAAGTATTTTAATTTCTACCTCTTATTAAAAAAAAAGAAAAAAAAAAGATGTAATGAATGTGTCCAAAATGAAGGTCTCTGGATTTTTTAGAGGCTTGAGTTCACAGAACTTATTAAGCATGTCTCTTAAATAGTCTATTCGTTTACTTGTGAAAGTAAATTTGGCCACCGGAGAGAGAGAGAGAGAGAGAGAGAGAGAGAGAGAGAGAGAGAGAGAGAGAGGACATCATTTATGCTTGATGAGAATCATTGATAACTACAAAAGAGGCTTAAGTGTATTTCAATGTCTCATGTGTGGGTCATCATACAACATGTGTGGGAGCAACGGTGCGGCTATAGGCTTCAAGTTGATATGGCACTCCTTCTTGGTGGATACTCTGACAGATCAAAACCATTCGTGGATTGCGGCATCTTTTAAGGGCCCTCTTCAACTCACCATTGCCTTGGTATATGCTCCTATTCTTGACACAAAAAGACTAACTACTTTGCACTCTTTAGACTCCCTACCCTTTGAGGTCATCCTCTACAAGGACTTTAATATGGTGGAAGTCATTTTTGGAGTTAGATGTCTACGAAGCATGCGAACAACACAAGGAAGAAGAAGAAGCTTGGAGCACAACACACAATACTGAATGTATTACTAGAGAATGTACAAAGATAAGTAGCCCTTTAGGGCAATAAGCGTATATACAAGTCGAGGGAAAAAAACCTCCTAAAGAGGGAAAAAAGTGCCCTGGCAGTCCTAGAGTGTTCACACACGTCACTACCTAAATATATCAACAAATCCCCCTTGGGAGTGATGCAGTGAACAAGGAGCTGACACTCATGTATAAGGAAGTGCCAAGCTATGTGGAATCAATCCACAAAAGGAAGTAAGCCCAAAGCTTTGCGGAAAGCTTCAAACTTCTCCCTAGGCAGAGCCTTCGTGAAAAGGTCTGCAATGTTCTGCTACGTGGGCATATATTCCAAGCTAATCTCTCCACCAAAGAACCTCTCCCTGACATAATGATAATGCACCTCAATGTGCTTAGTGCGAGCATGGAACAGAGGGTTCCCCGCAACTGCCAATGCGAACTAACTGTCAGTGAAGATGGTGGTGGTAGAAGACTGACCAACACTCAAATCAACCATAAGGCGTTTGAGCCACACACACTCAACAATCGCTATGAAAGCTGCCCTATACTTAGCCTCACAACTAGAAGTGGCCACAATAGGCTGCTTCTTGCTCAACCAAGATATGCATGAGCTACCAAGCATGAAGCAAAAACCACTAGTGGACACACGAGTGTCATAGCAACCAATCCAATCAGAGTCAGAAACGACATGCAAATCTGGCGGTAGTGATCCCTCCTTGGGATAATAACAACCCAAGTAGCCAGGTACCACTGAAGTAGCAAAAGATGCGCTTAACTGCCTGCCAATGCTTGACAGCTAGGCAATGCATAAGCCTGCTCATCTGTAAGACAACAAACTGAATATCTAGCCGAGTAATGCATAAGTAAATCAAGCATCCAACAGCATGTTGATAGAGAGCAACATCAAATGCATCTCCAGCATTATGAAGACTCAATCGTAAACTTGTCTCCATAGGAGTGGCAATAGGTTTATAGTCCTCAAGGTCAAAACACTGCAATAATGTGTCAATATATTTCTTTTGACACAAATCCATTCCACCATCAACGTGCATAAACTGAAGGCCCAAATAATGATGAAAATGCCCCAAATCAGACATCTCAAATGAGGCATGTAAATCAGCCTTGAAACTAGCAATATGCTTCTCATGAGGACTAGTGAGCAACATGTCATCAACATACACCACAATGATCAGAAGCACATCATTAACACACTTAACATATAAGGTGCTTTCAATTGGATTGTTCTCAAAGCCATGTGCAATCAGATAGGCATGTATCTTTTCATACCAAGCACGTGGTGCTTGCTTTAAACCATATAATGCCTTCTTTAACTTGCATACCTGGTTTTAATGCCCTTTCTGCACAAAGCCACGGGACTGAAATACACACACTTCTTCATGCAAGGCACCATTCATAAATGCTGGTTGATGTACATTCCAACCATGATCGGCTGCAAGTGCACAGATGCTCCGAAGAGTAGTCATACGACATGTAGGTGCAAAGGTCTCATCAAAATCAATGCCTCTTTCCTACACATAACCCTTTGCAACAAGCCTAGCCTTATACTTGTCAACTGTACCATCAAGTTTACGGTTCAACTTGTAAACCCACTTAGTGCCAATGGCCTTCTTGCCAGGAGGCAACTCACATAAAGACCAAGTACCATTCTTCATTATAGCATCATATTCAGATTGCATAACAGCCATCCAATTTTCTGATTACAGAGACTAACTCCTCAAATGACAAGGCATTTGGATATCCTTTCATCATCAATCTAAGAGTAGAAGCAAAACTCTGATATGAATCAGGAAGACCATTCAGAACGGTCTGCACTAGTGAGCTATCTGGTATAACCTCATCAACAGAAATCAATTGTTCCTTCAAGTCTTTGATCTTTGTTAGGAAATTGTCCATAGAATCACCTTCATTCATGTGCTCAATCTCCAACTGTTTTCAGAGGTAAGCAAGCCTCATTCGTAGCTTGGTACAATGTGGTAAGTGTATCCCAAGCATCCTTAGCTGTTTTGCAAGAGCGAATGTGAGGAATAATGGCATGTTTGACAGACAAAGCTATCAATGCATGTGCGTAAGAATCTCTTCCATCCCAATGAATCTGCTTTGCAGTAGGTGCAACAGAAACCGCAGCACGAACAGGAATATGCAGAATATCATCATCTTCGACACCTTCTGCATCAACTTCTATACCTGTAGTTGTAACAGTTGCAGGTGTGATAGGACGTTTTTCAACACCCTGCACAATGTTCCATAGTCCTTTTGCAACCAATACATGTCGCATCATATAAGCCCACAACGGGTAGTTGGTACCATCCAACTTATCCTCAACAGCCAACATACGAGATACATCATTGCTTCAGCAATGGCCGGTGACTAAAATACCTTGATGTAGAAAATTGATTGTATCTCAAAAAGTTGAACAGAACTGCCCATATGAATTCTGCTAGACCTATAGTAGACTTTGAGATGCTTAAACTGGCGAACAGAAACTTGCATATATCTTTGGCACAAAAAGACAAAATAGCCTGCACAAGCTGCACAAGCACTACAATAGTGCGTTCGGAGGCTGAAACGAGCTCAAATCACGATTTTGACACCACAAAACGAAGCTGTTTTGATCTGGGAAGCACACTGAGTATGCTCACCAAAATTCGTGCGATTATGAGATTGCAACTGGAGAGGTGTCGATGACGCCCTAGATGAAGTGGCGACCTTCTCTGATACCAAATGTTGGAGTTAGACGTCTGCTGAAGTATGCGAACAACACAAGGAAGAAGAAGAAGCTTGGAGCACAACACACAATACTGAATGTATTACTAAAGAATGTACAAAGATAAGTAGCCCTTTAGGGCAATATGCGTATATACAAGCCGGGGGAAAAAAACCTCCTAAAGAGGGAAAAAGATGCCTCGGTGGTCCTAGAGTGTTACACACATCACTACCTAAATATATCAACAGTCATGTCTAATAGATGGGACCAAAAGGGGCATGTTATTGAAAGAATTGAGAAAGATGCCTGAACTAGGTTAAGCTACACCATGATTTGGAGGAAGTCAAAGACATGCACAATTTCTCTTGGTGGAACCTCCAATCGAGAAAAGATTTGCGGAAAGCTAGACTTGATAGAAGCTATATCACACAAAACATCATTGATAAGTAGGACCCCCCTTGATTAACTAGGGATGTAAGGAACTATATAGTGGAAAAATCTTCGAGCTCCTCGATATCCTGATGACCTTTGAAGTTTCTATGGGCTAGCATTGGAATTGGGTTCTGGACAAACAGGATACTGAATTGACCTACTAGAGGGGCATGCAACTCAACCTAGGAGGGCATGCAATGGTGATCAACACCTTCCTCATTTCATCTATTGTCTATTTTCTTACATGTTGGAGATCGAAGACAAAGAATTAGTGAAGCTTGAAAGTACTTGCATAACTTTCCTTTGGATTGGTGATTGCAATAGGAGGGGTATGCCCAAAATCAAGTGGGCCTTGTGTGCTAACCAGAAAGATTCTAGTGGGCTAGGCATTCTAGATGTGGGAGGTATGACAGATAAGCTAGTTGCCAAGTGGTTGATCAAAGCATGGTGCAACGCAGGAGC
>CM035435.1:146252917-146405417 GCA_020310875.1 Ceratopteris richardii
ATAAAAGGTGGCATCACAAACAAAACAAAACAAACAGTAAGTGCAAAATGAAGGTGTCGTTTGTGGAATACATCATAAGCTGAGTTGGGCTGTGAAATAATAAGATGGAAGAAGAGAGATTGTACGCTACAAAGTAAAATCATGACACATGCATAGAAAGACCTATCTCCCCTTGTCCATGTATGGATCTGATTTATGCAAAGATGAAGCTTTAGCTTTTAGGTTATCAGGTAGTAGTATATATAACAACTTTCAAACGTAGGTAGAAGTGTAGTGTAGCTGTTCAATTGATATATTTATGCAATATCAAACCCAATATACAATATTTTGTTTCACAAATTAGCTATTGTGTGCATAATCTAACAATTTTTCATCGAAAAACAATCAAAATAATTTGCAATGCATTTCAAAGAAACTACAATTATGCATTGATCTTTCCAAATGACAACAATTTTGATATAATAGGCTATAGTGATTGTGATTGGGCTAGACGCCAAGCATCAAGGAAGTCAACATTTATTTATTTTTGGCAACTAATCTATTTCTTGGATGAGGAAGCCAAAGCTATCTTTTTGTATTTTTGTATGTGAATTCAAATATAGAGAAGTGTTCACAACTATCGTAAAATGCATGCTTTATGATTTATTTATGCAAGGTAATATTTTTACTAAGATTTTTGCTTATGATCAAAGTGCAATTGTTACTGCACATAATCCGATTTTGAGGCAAGAACTAAACACATAGAGCAAAAAAATTGGGCAAAGAGGATAAGATAAACTTGTTTTATATTGCAAGAAAAGACAACGAGATTTCTTTATTCTTAAAATTTCTTTCAAGAGAGAAGTTTCCACATCTTTGTTATTGATTGAATCTCAAATCATTTGTTGATTACCATTGAATGACAACACTAGAGAACAATGCCAATCGAAATTGTGAACATTAACTTTTTAAGTTTTAGAAGTTATGAAAATTTTTCATTATCATCTGTCAGACATCGATTTGTAGAGACCATGATATGTGTGTGTTATGTGCGTGGGACAAGGGATAAGGTTAGCCAAGGTCAGCATTGATTGAATCTCAAGTCATTTGTTGATTACCATTGAACGACAACATTAGAGAACAATGCTAATCAAAATTGTGAACATTAAGTTTTTAAGTTTTGTAACTTCTGAATATTTTCCATTTTCTTAAGTTAGACATCGGTCTATAGAGTCGATGATATGTGTGTGTGGGACAAGGAGTAAGCTTAGCCAAGGTCTCTAGCTTGGGGGATATCCCAAGGTATCCAATGGTAATGGGAATGAGTGTTACATGATGGCCACATATTGACACTAGAGCATTCCAGAGCATTGCTATCTTGGATGCTATAAGGATGGGAGGTGAGTTGCACACAACCATTCAAGTCTTCTCGGAGCCTTGATTTGAGAGTCTTTAGCAAGAGAATGAATAAGCGTCACATTTGTCTTCAGGAGTCAGTTTAGAAGCTTTCTTGCATGACAATTTGGGATATTTTTTTTTGACTTCGAACCCTCTAGATTATCTTGCTTGCGGTGCGGTGGCTGTCGAGAGTCGTTGTTGCATAAACTTTCTTGATAAAAAAGAGGAGATTGAGCCCCACCTTAGGAGCTCGAAAGCGCCCCCCTCTCCCTCCCTGAGGGGAGCTTGCATGCAAATGCCATTAGGACAGCGCATATAGAACCATGAACGATCGGCAGTGGGTTTGCCAAGCCGTTCATGTGCCTTTGGATGTTTGAAAGGAGGTGAGAGCTTCTCTCCATACTCCTCTTTTTGAGTTGTGAGCAAAGAGAGACTTGCTAGCCCATATATACCCGAAAAATTCGGTTTTGGAAGCATATGTGGGACTTTAGCAGCATCTTGAGCACTCTTCTTGGCCCTCTCTCAGCATGGGTCTTTAAAACCATCACTACTTTCACATACATCTCTTTAGAGAGCTTATCAGAAACACCCTCTTCCACTAAAATAGACATATGTTCTTCATCAAACCTTCGAATTGAGTGATTTAAAGTGGTCTAGAATCCTTGTCAATACTTGGAATACATATTTTGGCTTTTGCAAGTCTATTGGATAGAGCTTTGAACTTGAATGTTCATACACGAGGAGCTTCGTACGAAGCCATTGACGGTACGAGGATAATCGACTCAAACTTAGGAATGCTTGAAGGGTGGTTGATGATCACTTCTAATGTCTGCACCATCTTTGCAAGTGGACTTTCTCATTTCATAGATACGTATTCTTGTAAATAGTTGCATTTTAATTCTCTTTTATGCATTAATTGTCATCTAGAATAAGCGTTTAGCTTCCATACATGCATGTATGCTTGTATATATGTTTATGAACCTCCACCTTAAAAAAAAAAAAATGCAAAGTAGGTTGGTGGCATGATTTTATTGCAAGTATTGAGAGGAGAAAGCAAAAGCTATGCTCTTATGTAAAATTTGATATCCATGCTACAAGCACATGGATTTTGTACGGATCGTGTAGTGCTCTATGGTCTTTTGTTGTTGATTTTATGCCCTCAAGGCTCAAGCACACTTATGGTAAAAGTGCATGTAGAGCTTTTTGAATTTTTTGTTTCGACATCCATAGTTTTAGGTAGGGATGTTAGATTCACAAGACACTTCTGGAAGTTTGTCTTTGAGAAGCTTAAAGTGTCATTGAAAATGAGTAGTGGAGACCATCCACATATTAGATGAGTAGACTCAGAGAGTCTCAATCAGATTCTAGAGGACATGTTGAGAGGATATGTGTATGAGAGGAAGAAAGATTGGGATAGTTATTTGCCATTAGTAGAGTTTGCTTATAACAAAAGACCTTATAAGGTGATTGGATTGCCTCCTTTTGAGATGAATCATGGCATGAATCCTACTCCTCCCAATACCATAGGAATGCTAAAGAAATATCCTAGTGCTTCAAGTTCCTAGTGAATCTCCAAGTAAATTTAGAAATAGCTAAACCCTAGATGGAACTAGCTGCAGAGAGGGCTAAAGAATATGCTGACCAAAAGAGATCTCATAGAGTCTTTGAAGGAGAGAGTTTCTCTTCAAGTACCAACAAGATCTACTTCACTATCCTTAGGAAAGTGCACTAAGCTTTCACCAAGATTTGTGGATCGTGGAAGATAGTTGAGAATTGTAACAAACTAATTATTAGGATCACCACATGCTATCGAGATGACTCTCCCAACCTTATGCCTTTATATATAGCTCCTTGAATCAACGAGGACCACAAATGTAACTGGAGTTCATAAGTGCATGTATGATCTTCACCACTTCTTTCATATCTTTGACTAGAGTCCACTAGTGGTTGGTGTGATCTATACCACTTCTTTAGCACCTTCCACTAGAGTCCACTTAGCACTAGTGGTAGGTGTACTTGCCACTCGAGTTAAGTCTCTTTGGACTCAAGTTAACTCATGTTAACCCATGTTAACTCGAGATAGAAGGCTCTAGAGCTCTTTGGGCAAAACTCTCTCCTCATGCTCCCATGGGGGTTTGACCCAAGATCTCTTCCTTCCCAACCTTGACATATAATCACTAGGCTAAGTGGATTACTTGTTTTAGAGAGCACATGAACCTATGCTTGAGTCTACTCTCGAGATCTTTGGCATACAGACGAGTGACCAAAGGGTGTCCGATCTCAGGTCTGTCGGAGCCGGTTAGGCACTTACTTTATTACAAGAAGCTTAGTGATGTTGCATATTGATTAGAGCTTCCTCTAGATTGTAGAGTCCATCCAATGTTTCATGTCAGTAAACTTAGAAAGTATATTTCTAAGGAGGAAAATCTAAGAAGTGTTTTTTTTGTGTGCGCAAAAAAGAGACATCACATATCGTTCTCCATATAGGATAGTAGACAGAAGATACAAACAATTGAGAAACCGTGTCATCGAGGAGTAGCTAGTAGCCCGAAAAGGATTACCACTTATAGATTCTACTTGAGAATCAGAGTCTTTGTTTCGCATTGCGCAAGTACTTTCCCGCATTGATAATTGAGGACAAGGATGTTTAAAAGGGGGAGAGAGTGTTAGACATCAATTTATAGAGAGCATAATATGTGTGTGTGGGGCAAGGGCTAAGGTTAGCCAGGGTCCCTAGCTTGGAGGATATCTTGAGGTATCCAATGGTAATGGGAGTGTTGCATGATGGCCACATTTTGATACTAGAGCATTCCAGAGCATTGCTATTTTGGATGCAAGAGGATATAAAGGGTGAGAGGTGAGTTGCACACACACCAATTCAAGTCTTCTTGGAGCCTTCATTTGAGAGTGTTTAGCAAGAGAATGAATAAGTGTCACATCTTCTATATTATTTTATAGCTATTAACTATTATTTTTACACTATGTAAGAGGATTTCAAAAAATTAGATGATACCATTTAATCCCTCATTAAGTACTTGTTGGAAACAATGTCAAGAATAGTCCAAAAATCCCCAAAGTAGCAGCCGTATTATATATATTCTTTGGAAATTCTTTCACAAAAAGCACGTTGCTTGATGTCTAGAACAAACGCCTCGTAGAGTATGCACCTTGGTTCGATACCCGCCGATGGCAGCGGAAGATCGCGAAAACGTTTTGCATGCAGTTTCTTTTTGGAAAAGCAAATTAGGTGCCTTTTTTTGATCGTTATGGCGAAGGCGTTTTTGTGATAGCTTTTCATAGCAAGTCGCTATTGCTTTTTGAAGAGTGCTTTTCAAGGGGCACTAAAACTATAAATTAAGGACCATGGGCTCATTGTTCATCATCAACTCAAGGACTCAACGCAAGATTGAGGCGATTTTGGAGGTGATCAGCTAGAGGAGTTCTTACACTCTTGGACGATGTGTCCTCTACATCTTGTGGTTATTTGGAGGAGTTAGTGTAAGCCAACCATCAATATCACTTGTTGAGTTACTATGAGTAACAAGTCTATTTCTCTCTTACTTGTTAGTTCACTAGTTTCTGATTTAGGTTAATCAAAATTAGGATTTGCTGTACAACAGTTCTAGATTGTTCATATTCTCCATATTCTTTGACACACACACTCAGGCACTTTGAACACAGTTTCTTGTATCTAGCTCCTATTTTTGCCTAGATTCAGATCTTGTTACTTTGTATCATATTCACACATTGTAATTTGACTTTGGAATATAAGATATTGTAGGTGAGCATCCTAGATTACGGTACACTAAAAAACTTGTCTACTCTCTCTCTATCTCTCGTTCATCATCTTTTTGAGTATTAAGGTGTGATAGGGTTTGGATATGGTGCCGAAGGGATAGAGGACGCGTGTATGTGCCTTAAAAGTGGAGACGTTGGGCTGGAATGGAGGCGCTAGCGGAAGATGAAGGCGCAATTGGTTGGAGAGAGAAAGAGAGAGAATTGGTCGACCAGTTTTGGAGGAGCTCACAATGAATGAGAGAGCCCTAAAATGTTACTATGTTATGTTATGTAAAGCCCTTTTAGGGTTATGAAGTTGGCTCAAAAAATAAAGAATAAGTGACATAGCCTTTATAAATAGGCCTATACACATGTATACACTATAAAGGGGTCATTTAGGACGTTACCCCAACAACCTCCCACCTAAAGGCATAAATGGCCCCTTAAAGCTAAGTGACTCCCACCATCTTTATACATAACTGATGTTGTGCTTTGGGTAAGCACTTGGTGAGAACATCTGCAGGGTTGTGCGATGTATGGACCTTAACCAATTTGATAAGGCCATCCTCAAGCACTTCTTGAATCAAGTGATATTGCATATCAATATGTTTTGTGCGTGCATGGAACATGGCATTCTTTGCCAAACATATGGCACTCTGGCTATCACAACCAAGCATAGGTGCTCTGTCAGGCAAACCAAACTCACTGTGATTTGGGTAAGCACTTGGTGAGAACATCTGCAGGGTTTTGTGATGTATGGACCTTAACCAATGTGATAAGGCCATCCTCAAGCACTTCTCTAATGAAGTGTTTTGTGCGTGCATGGAACATGGCATTCTTTGCCAAACATGTGGCACTCTTGCTATCACAACCAAACATAGGTGCCTTGTCAGGCAAACCAAACTCATTGCAAAGACGTGCTAACCATATTGCTTCCTTGGAAGCCTCAGTACAAAGCAACAATCTTTTGAAGTCCGCTGCACCATGATACAACACCACCTGCAAGAGTGAAAACATAGCCGCTTGTGGATTTCCTTGTATCCACATCACCTGCCATGTTGGAATCACAAAATCCCTTCAGCTCTAATGGGTCCTTTCCATAACTGAGGCATTTGTTTTTAGTTCCTTTCAAATATCTCAAGATAGATTTGATTGCCTCCTAATGAGCTCTACCAGGATTAGCCATGAACCTGCTAACAACTCCCACTGCATGAGCAATGTCTGGCAGAGTGGCAACCATAGCATACATAACTGAACCACAAGCTGATGCATATGGAACACTCCTCATGTAATTGGCTGCATCATCATCTTTGGGACAGTCATCCTTGGAAAGCTTAACATATGGCTGCAATGGCACTCCAAGAGGCTTAGCATCAGCTACATTAAATCTGTCCAGCACTTTTTCAATGTACTTTTCTTGGGATAAATGCAAAGTATGCTGCTGCCTATCCCTTTTTATTCACATACCAAGAATATGCTCAGCTTCCCCAACATCTTTCATTGAGAATGCAGAGTTCAGCTCCTGTTTTAGAGCATTCAGTGTGCTCTTTTTCTTCCCAGCCAGCAGCATATCTTCTACATATAGTACAAGATATATCGAAGCCACAAGGAAGTTGCAAATCATACATTAAGATTTGAATGGTCCGATGGGAACATATTCTATTCAAGGTTTCACGTACTTTGTTACTTTTATTGATGATTTCTCAAGATATTGTGGATTTATGGTTTTAAAGTAAAGCTAGAGGTTTTTCCTACTTTTAAGAAATTCTTAGCTATGGTTGAAAATGAAAGTGAGTCAAAGATCTACATTTTGAGAAGTGATAGAGGAGGAGAATACATGTCAACAGACATTAAGTCTTTTCTTGAAGACAAAGGTATTTCTCATCAGCTCACTATTGCTTACACTCCAGAAAGGGATACTTGTTGAGATGATGCATAGTATGATGACATCCAAAAAGCTTTCTTCCAAGTTTTGGTTTGATGCAACACATACAACTAATCACATTCTGAATAGATCTTCCACAAAAGCTTTGAAGGTCATTACACCTTTGAAGCTTATTATGAGAAGAAACCCAATGTGAGTTATTTCAAAGTTTTTGGTTCGGTGGCGAGAAGAAGGATTGTGATAAGCTTCATGTAAAAGCCATTAAAGCTGTCTTTATTGGTTATGCAATTGAAAGCAAAGGATAGAGATTCTGTCCCAGATACAGGTGATATCCTGCTCTCACAAAATGCATATATTGCAGAAAGTCAGATTTATGATAAGAAAGAAGAGATTCCAAAATTCATAAAAGCAGATGACTACACATTCTTTAGAAGGAATTTGGATTCTTATATTCAACCATACAAGAGGGATGATGAACCTTCTCAAATCCTAAGAGATGCAGGTTAAGAGAGAGATACATTACCTATATCAATACCTAGTCCATGATTAGTACCTCTTGAAGTTCCAACTCAAAAAGTTGGAGAAGATTCCAAAGTTCCAGAAGAAAGAGATACTGAAGAATTAGAAAGGATTCCACCACTTTTCAAGAATATGCGAAAGTGGTTATATCAAACCTGGAACGATAGTGGTATAATGGAATACACCAAAAGAACTAGAAGTCAAACAAGAAGACAACAAACACCAGGTAAACTATACAGAACATTTTGAGATTCATAATATTATAGCTCTTACTTCAATTGAGAATGAACCAGCTAGTATTCAAGATGCACTACATAGTCTTGCGTGGAAGAAAGTTATGCAAGAAGAGATTCATTCTATTCATAAGAATCAAACATGGAAGCTTTGTGAGCTACCAAACGATAAGAAAGCTATTGGTGTTAAGTGGATCTTCAAAATCAAAAGAAAAGCAGATGGTACCATAGATAGGTGTAAAGCAAGATTAGTTGTCAAAGGTTATGCACAAAAGAAAGGTATTGACTATGATGAGACTTTTGCTCCTATATCTAGAATGACAATAGTAAGAACAATACTTTCTTTAGTTGCATTCTTTGGTTGGAAAGTATACCAGTTAGATATCAAAATTGCATTTTTTAATGATGATCTTCATAAAGATGTTTATGTTCAACAACCAGAAGGTTTTGAAGAGACAAGTAAAGAGCGTTTAGTGTGGAAGCTTATCAAAGCTTTGTATTGACTAAAGTAGGCACTAAGAGCTTGGTACGAGATGATACATCTATATCTTCTATCTTTTGGTTTTGAAAACTTAGATGAAGCTCCTACTCTTTATGTTAAAGCTGAGAAAGATGTTTTGATTATTATTACGATATATATTGATGATATGATTGTGATAGGTCCCAAAGATTCGGACCTTCGAAATTTCAAAGCAAAGCTTAAGCATACATTTGATGTAAATGATTTAGGTATTTTGCATTATTATCTTGAGATTGAATTCAGATACAGAGATGAGTATATCTACATGACACAACAGAAATACGTTGAGAAATTATTGGAAAGGTTTGAGGTAACAGATTCCAAGCCTAGGAAGACACTTATGGATGTCAATGTGTCATTACAGTCGGAAGCAGATTGGTTGCTTGATCTATTTATGTAATACACGTCTTCACATTCAGTTTGCAGTTTCTCAAGTTTCTAGGTTCATGCACAGTTGGCTGAAAATTTATCGGAAAGCCGTTAAGCGAATTCTTAGATATTTGAAAGGAACTTCCAATTATGCTATGGTATTTCCGAAGTCTTCACATTTCTTACTTAAAGGTTTTTCATATTTTGATTGTGCAGGTGATAAAGACTCGAGAAGAAGCACACGTGGCTATTGTTTCTATCTAGGGGATTGTCTTATCTCTTGGTTATCCAAGAAACAACCTATAGTTGCTGCACCTTCAAGTGAAGCAGATAGGGTTGCCTTTATAGCTACTCTAGAATCAATTTGGTTAGAGAAGATTCTGAGCTATCTTGATTTTCATGTTCATCTTCCAGTTCAGATATTTTCGGACAGTCAAAGTGCTATTGCTATTGCAAAGAACCCTGTTCATCATGCTAGGATAAAGCCTATGGAGGTTCATTACCACTATATTAGGGAACAGGTATCTAAGAAGCACATTGAGATAGTCTACATACCTACAAGTGAAAATGTTGCAGATATTTTTACCAAAGCATTGACCAGAGAGAGTCATAGAAAGTTGTAGGCTATTGAACCTTGTACCATTATGACATTGAAGGGGGATTGTTGGAAACAATGTCAAACATAGTCCAAAAATCCCCCTAAGCAGCAACCATACTAAATATATTCTTTGGAAAGTCTTTCACAAAAAGCGTGTGGGCTTGATGACTAGAATAAACGCCTTGCAAAGCATGGGTTTGGGTTCGATACCTGTCGGCGGTGGCGGCAGAAAACGTTTTGCATGGAGTTTTTTTTGGAAAAGCAAATTGGGTGCCATTTTTCCGATCATTATGGTGAATGTGTTTTTGTGATAGCTTTTCATAGCAAGTCGCAATCGCTTTTTGAAGAGTGCTTTTCAAGGGGCACTAAAACTATAAATTAAGGACCATGGGCTCATTGTTCATCATCTACTCAAGGACTTAACACAAGATTGAGATGATCTTGGAGGTGATTAGCTAGAGGAGGAGTTCTTACCCTCTTGGAGGAGGTGTGCTCTACATGTGGTGGTTATTTGGAGGAGTTAGTGTCGGTCAACCATCAGCATCACTTGTTGAATTACTGTGAGTAACAAGTCTATTTCTGTCCTACTTGTTAGTTCAATAGCTTAATGTTTCTGATTTAGGGTTAATCAGAATTAGGGATTGCTGTACAACAGTTCTAAACTATTCATATTCTCCATATTCTCACACGCACACACTCTCTCTTCATACCTCTTAGGCACTTTGAATGCAATTTCTTGTATCTAGTTCCTATTTTTGCCTAGATTCAGATCTTTCTAGTTTGTATCATATTCACACATTGTAATTTAACATTGGAACATAAGATAGTGGAGGTGAGCATCCTAGCTTACCGTACACTCTGGGAAAACTTGTCTACTCTTTCTCTATCTCTCGCTTATCATCTTTTTGTGTATTAAGGTGTGTATGCTATGGTTCATGTGTTGGAAGATCTTGTAAACCTGTGATGAATTGGTATTGAGGCCCACCTCACTTCCAACTGTACTCATCCATGATGTACACAATTTTTGAAGCATTGTTTTTGAAGAGATTTATTAAAAATCATTTTATTTATTTTGGAGTGATAAAAGATGGCCAAACAAGATTAAAGGTGATGGCTAATAATAAAAGTGAGCTCACTTTCTACCAAAAAACTTGCATCTTGTGCTAGAGTTCATTATTATTGAGTGTGCCCATCACTTCTGGAAGTGATAGAAGCTCATTTTGTAGAGCTTCCTTTGAGTTCATGCTCGTGGTACGTGTGCATTGTAGTGTGTTTGTGAGAGCATGTAGTTATTCTTGCTTCTACACCCACTATTGGACATTGATGACTTTAGTAGGGAATCTTGACACATGTAGTACTTTTAATGCTTGGAATATCATATATTTGACTTGACCTTGTCTGCAAGGCTGGTTACTTTCTATGATTAAAATGCTATTTTAATCACATTACAATGATAATAACATTCAGGATGTAGCAAAGAATTCATATTCGTACTTCGGTAATATTTTCTTCTCTCTCCTGTTGTTTTTGACATGAAGCAGTTCCTGTCTCATGATTTTCCAACCGTTCTTTGAGCATTCTTAATGTGGAAAGAGAAATGGTTACAAGAACACAGGTATTTCTGTATTACTTCAAGTAATTTCAGCACTTATGTGGATCAAGCCTCTAGCTGAGGGCAAGTAGTAGCTAGTACTTTCAAGATTCACAGTTCTACGTACAGCATGCAACTTTTAAAGTAATCAAGAATATTGTATTGATTAGATCCTCTTTTCATAGGCCAATAGTATCCCTAACATATCGTGTGAATAACCTTCTAAGGTTGGGAGAACACACTATATGTGGACTTTGTGTCAGCAAGGATGTTTTCTTCTAGTCTTTAAATGCAAATGATGAACACTTTTGTGTCATAACTTTTTTTAAAAGCTTTAAATTAAAGTAAAGAGAAGAATTATTAGAGAGGTAAACGAGGTACAAAGTGGAAGAGTGATCTTATCATCCCCGTGTTGATATTTTAGTAAGTTCCAATAATCACGAAGAGAAATACCTACTATCATTATTGTTACCTTTTGTTTATTGTTTTCAGCGTGGTGCATATTGTTTGATCTTATTTTTCTCACATTCTAATTCCATCATTTTTTAAGAAGCAAGAGAAAAGAGCACAAGCGCACATGTATTTCTGTAATGCATCAAGTGAGCTTGAGAATTATAGTGGTGCTTTGTGTGCACTAATACGACTTACTGTCGATCTAAATTTTCTTTCAATCTACTGTGAACTGCTTGGTTTCAGTCTATTTATTTTTGCTTCTGCCTGTAGTTTGTGTTCTGGGTTCTATTCTGAAGCCCTCAAAGCACTTTTGTTTGACTAACTCATTAGGGCCATGAAATGAATTGTCTAATAAAGAAAGACTAAAAGAAGGTAAGAACACTGAGCTCTTCAGTGAAAAACAGCATGGACAACACTATGTAGGAATACAAATTCATGAGATACAAGCCAATTAAAGATATGCTCATATAAGAACAAAATAGAGACAGCCCATCTCACAGGAGGTGAAGCATCGGTGAGTGTCAGGGCTCCTTGATGTCCTACATTGTCATTACGATGACTAGTTGTTGCGCAGAGTACACCTTAAAATCCGAATTTTACTTCGTAATCTCTTTCTGTGCTGGGATGCCCTTAGTCATCATGGATGTCTAGATCTCCCCAAGTCTCTGATGTGGTTGATGAGTGCGTCCCCTGAATTCTAGTGAAGGTGAGTTCTGACCTCTGCTGTGCCTGATTCTCCAGCTGTCTAGTGATAATGACCGGCATGGAATAATGTGTAGCCTGCCTCTGAATCTGTGTGTGTTTGCCCCAACAGGCTATCTCTTTGCCTTTTCAGCTGAAGCAAAGAACAAATCCAAGCGTTTCTGATCTTGATCTCAATAATGCTAGAAAATAATTCAAAACCTTGGATGACTATCGTGTGCAGAGCAATGACATAGAAAGGCCAGCATCTCTGGCTTCCTATAGCATGCAATACATATTGTGGCTTCGGCTGGAACTCTTTTTTTGTTTTGCCAATCTCAACATCAGGATGATATGAGAATCTACATAATTGGCTAGCAGCACACCACATGATGAATGTCTATCCATGTACCTAGGCTGGAGTACAAGATTCATAGTAAATTTGAGAAGCTGCTTTCTGTAAAAAACCATGTATGTGCCCAATTCTGGAGTAGGTTCTACCCATGTCTTCCTGGCAGATGAATAGAGTATGTGTTAGAAAGAGTGCAGGAGCCTCCAAAGAATTATTAGAAGGGAGACAATCTGTGCATGTCAAAATCATATCTGGAACCAAGATGTCATCTGTGCATATCAGCGACCTGTATCACTCTGTCAGGCCAGCTGACCAGAGGTTCTATCCATGTCTTCCTCGCAGATGAATATAGTACTTTGTGTTAGAGAGAGTCTCCAAAGAATTATTAGAAGGGAGACAATCATGTTAAAATCATATCTGGAACCAAGATGTCATCTGTGCTTATCAGCAACCTGTATGTTTTGACCCTACATGTGAAAGCTCTCTCCGAGAGCTTTCGATACGTGTTCTTGTTATATTTATTGGATCCCAAATTGGGGAGTTATAGGGATTTAAATTATTTTTATGACTTTTGGTCATTGGCCATGTGTGAACATGCCCAAATGACTTCAAAGTCACTTATCAATCTTTGTCTCAAATCTCTCATAACTTGATTGAGACTTCTTCAACTTCAGCCTCTCCATCTTCTTCTCCAATTTTTTGCACAATTTCTCTCTCCTCATGCAGCAGCCCACTCCCTTGCTGTTTGGAGCAATCAAGCACACCACCACGTAGCTTTCCGAGAGGTTTTTTTGATTGGTATGAGCTGTTCGCTTGCAACAAAGTTGCTCCAAATGCTTTCCTACTCCAAGCTATGCTAAATTGAAGGTTTTTTCTTGAATTTGGGAGAATTTCACTGCGAAAAACCATCATTTTTCATTATAAAAATGTTGTTTTTGGAGGATTACTGGAGGAAGCTGAAGCAAATTTGAAGTTCTTCAGAGAGTTTCATCATGGAGAACCTCTTCTATTGTGCTTCGTTTGATATATTTCGGTAGTGAAGTATGTTCAAACCCTAACGGATTACTTATCTTTGTACATTCACTTGCTAATCAAGGTAGATTCGGTTTGTCGAATTTATAAATTTTCCGGTTCTTCCGGTTCGGTGCCATTCGGTTCTTTTGGTTCATCCGGTTCGTCGTTACACGACCACTTTTTGTCTGGTTCGATTTGAATTATCTTAGGCCTACCAACAATCATAGAGTATGTTGAGCCCCTCGACTCCCCCCGTAAGCAGCTGCCTTGGCCCTTAATAAACTTACCTTCAGCCCATCGTGGCCCTTGATCCATCACCCCCCAGAGAGAGAGAGAGAGAGAGAGAGAGAGAGAGAGAGAGAGAGAGAGAGAGAGAGAGAGAGAGAGAGAGAGAGAGAGAGAGAGAGAGAGAGAGAGAGAGAGAGAGAGAGAGAGAGAGAGAGAGAGAGAGAGAGAGTTGTGTTTTGGAAATTGATTCCTAAACAATGAACAATGGTTCCAACCATTTTCCAAAGCCACATCTTGTTGGTGCTTCTTTTTGTATCCCATTGTAGTGTGCAATTAATGTAATTTATTATTTGTAAGTTTTAACATGCATAATATATAATATATATGTATATACTTTATCTTAGATTCTTATGACTATATATCTATTTGTAACGATGCACCTTACGCACCTTATCTTCGGATACCATTTGGTCCTCGCACCTTACACTTACCGAACCGAACGCACCGGACTACCTTGTTGCTAATACATTCAATATTGTGTGTTGTGCTCCAAGCTTCTTCTTCCTTGAGTTGTTCGTATGCTTCTGTAGACTTTAAACTCCAACAATTGGTATTAGAGCAGTTCGCCGCTTCATCTAGGGCGTGGTCGACACCCCTTTGGTCACAGTCTCGGAATCGCACGAAATTTGGTGAGCGTACCTAAGATGATTAGGAGTTCAAAACAGCTATATGATGTCAAAATTTTGATATGAGCTCGTTTCAGCGCAGATGAAGATTTCGTCTTTTTGTGCCAAACATATATACAAGTTTTCGAACACCAAGACAAGTGTGTCGAAGTCTGCTACAAGTTTAGCAAGAGTCGACGAGGTAGTTCTATTCAACTTTGAGATACAATCATTTTTTTGTATCAAGGTATTTTAGTCGGTGGCCATGGTTGAAAACAATGATGTATTCCGTATGTTGGCTATTGAGGATTAGTTGGATGATACCAACTACCCATTATAGGCATATATAATGTGTCATGTATTGGTTACAAAAGAACTATAGAATATTGTGCAGGGTGTTGAAAAATGACCTATTAGCAAATACAATTATTGAAGGTGATGCAGATGACATTGAAGATGACGATCTCCAATTTCCTATTCGTGCTGCGGTCCTTACTACACATACTATGGAGCAACTTCATTGGGATGGAAGAGATGCTTAGGCAAAACATGCCATTATCTCTCATAGTTGCTCTTACAAAATGGCAAAGGATGCTTGGGATACACTTACCACTTTGTATCAAACAAGCTCATTTTCTTTTTTGGAAGTTCATCTCTATCTTTTTCAACTCATTTCCAATAGATTTAGGTGAGTAGATAGTTGGAAATAGTAATTTTTGCAATTTTACGGCTAGCATTGTTAGGTCAACGTATGAGGTTTTCATTAAACTTGCAAGTTCATCATCATCTTCATTTCCACCTTTGCCTCTATTCATCATTTTCTTCTTTTTTACTTCTTTCTCTTCTTCATCTTTCTGGGGGATTTGGTAGTAGCATATGAGAGCGTGGAGATTAAGTAGAAATGTAGCTTAACAAAGGCCAAAAATTCAAAGAATGCAAAGAAATCATGAGTTGCAAAGGGGGTTCTGGGTAACTTTGTGTGATTGAGGTTCCTAAGCCTTAGATCTATATGCCCAAGAAGAAAACTTCAAGAAAATCAAGCATTTTGTTAAGTTTTGCAATGAATGATCACTTTGAGGAAGGAGCTCAACAAATAAATCGTAATTTATAAAGTGGCCAGTTTGGAAAATTTGAAGTGCCATTAAGATCTACAAGTTACAACAAGGCCATGGCAAAGATTTGGTAGAGGGATAAGAAATTGCAAGATGCAAAATACTAATGCCTTGATAGTCACCCATTGCAAAGCAACCACCCCTTGCATATATCAAGATTTTATCCAAAGTTTTGGTGGGTACACATTAAAAAAACACTAAAGAAGTCTTAAGATAAAAGGGAAAAGAAAGTATGAAAAAGAGTGAAGTTGCAAACCACGACTACCCTAGTGGTCACCCCATCTTTTGCATTAGTGCTTAGATCTTGATTTTGGATCCAAATATGGTTATATCAATACTACACAAGGCTTATACAAGAAGACCTAAGTCAAAGGACACATTGTTGGAAGTCAAGGAGGTTTTCACACACCAATGTAGCATGAGGTAGTCTGTAGCATAGCTAGAGAGAGCAAGATGAGAGAGAAGGTCAAGGAGAACCAAACTGACAAGGAAGCCAACAAAGATCTGGCAAGTAGGCCATTCATTATTTTTTCCAAATCAAATGTGCAACAAACAATGATGGTTATCACTACATTCCATTATAAATACCATTTTTGGTAGAATAGAATCCATTTTGTTCAAGCCAACAAGTCCTCTAGTTTGAGCAGTAGTAGATCCACCTATGTATCAATTTTCATAATTTTCTGAGTATGTTTGAGCCTCCAAATGAGCTAAAGAACCAAATTTTTAAGTAGGCCGAACACTTAGTCTAAACAAGGCCAAAGTTAGTGAAAAAATGATAGAACCCTCATTTGTGAAGCTAGCTAGTTATAGAGTGAAGCCATTCTAGAAGCTTCTAACTTGATTCCACGACTTTGGGTCCTCCTTTTTTATTGCTCCACTTGCAAAACTCGTGGTTGAGTCCTTTTGCATGATTGAGACTTGATTTTCAACACTCCCCCTCAAGTCTCAATGCCTAGTCCTTCATTCCAATCAACACTCCCCCTCAAGTCTCAATGCCTAGTCCCTCATTCCCTAGCATGATAACATATCCACTAGTGCTCCTCTTGTCATCTTTGGAACTTGCCAATCAACATCATAATAAGCGTGTACATTTAATCCATCATCAAATTGATAATATAGCCCTTCATTCATTGATCCTTTGAGGTACCTAATTACCCTTTTTGTTGCAAGAAGATAAGGTACTCTTGGTGCCTGCAAAAATTGAGATAACACTCCAACTACATGTGCAATATGTGATCTTGTCATAGTAGCATACAAGAGAGAACCAATTATTGACCTATACATGGTCACATCCTTCACTTCTTCACCTTCATGAGCACTTAGTTTAACATTTACTTCTAATGGATTTGAAAATTGCTTGCAATCACACAAGACAAGCTTCTTCAAAAGATCGAGAATGTATTTTCTTTGCATCCAGTATATACCTTCCTCTTTATATAGTACTTTAATCCCAAGGAAGTACGTTAAAATCCCTAAATCAGAGATTTTAATCTCACATCCAAGATTCCTCTTTATTTCCGTTATGTTGGCTTCATCATCCCCTGTAATGATCAAATCATCAACATATATACAAATGAAAACAATTTTGCTACCTTCCTTCTTCACAGAGTGATGGGTCTGCATGACCTTGATTGTATCCACATTTTACCAAGTAGTCCACAAGTCTTTGGTTCCAAGCCATTGGGGCTTGCTTGAATCCGTAAAGAGCCTTCTTAAGGATGCATGCATGATGTGGAAACCTTTGATCTTCAAAGCATTAGGGCTGCTCCATGAAGACTATCTCTTCAAGCTCTCCATTTAGGGAAGCATTCTTCACATCTAACCTTTTGAGGCTGAAATTGCAATCAAACTTCTTATGGTGGACATCTTAGATATTGGATAGAATTTTTTTTCAAAGTCTGCCATAGGTTTGAGCAAAACCTTTGGCAACCAATCTTGCTTTACACCTAGAGATGCTCCCATTTGTATGCCTTTTTACCTTGTACACCCATTTGTTGCCAATGACTTTCATGTCCTTTGTTCTTGGAACCAATGACCAAGTATCATTTTCTTCAAATTCCTTGACTTCCTCCTCCATGGCTTCAATCCATTCCCTAAGCTTGTTTGCTTCTTCAAAATTAATAATTTGCCTTTTTCGTTCCTTTGCTACTTCCTTCACTTGAATGAGCTTTATTCCATGCCAAGATGATGTGGTACTCTCCCCTAATGGTGTGCTTGAAGTGGTTGGACCACTCATATCCATGCATTATTGTTGCTCTTTGAACTTCTTCTCGACTTCATATGCATCATCAACCCTGTAACACATCTTTGCTACCATATCAAGGTGCAACTCATCAAATATTACATCTCTAGAAATCTTAAGCTCTTTGGTGCAAGGATTATAGCATCTAAAACCCTTTTGCTCTGAAGAATATCCAAGAAATATACACCATCTACCTTTGAGTCTAACTTGTGTCCGAATTCTTGAGGTTTGTGAACATAACACACACAACCAAATACTTTAAGATGTGAAAGGTTGGTTTCTTACCACACCAAGATTCATAAGGTGTAACTCCATGTAATCCTGAGCTTGGACACCTATTCTTAATGTATATGGCTGTATTTGTTGCATCAACCCAATAAGAGTTAAGAACATTCATTTCATTTAACAAAGCTTTAGCCCCTTCTGCTATGTATCTATTCTTCCTCTCTTCCATCCCATTTTGTTGAGGTGTATATTGCAAGTGAATTGCCTTTTGATGCCATGGTCATGAAGAAAATCTCAAAATTCATTTGAAAAATACTCTCCCCCTCGATCCAATCTAAGTCTTTATATAGTTCCCTATTTCTTTCTCCACTAGGTTTTTGAACCTCTTGAAGTCGTAAAACACCTCTGACTTTGAATTCATGCGATACATCCAAAAAAACCTTGAATGGTGATCTATAAATGTGAAAAAATATCTATTGCCTCCAATGGATGGATCCCTTGTAAGTCCCTATACATTTGTGTGTATGAGATTCAACACCATTGCTCACATGTGCTCCCTTCTTGAATGGCAATCTACTTTGTTTCCCTAATTGATAAAAATGGCACAAATGTTGCATATTCTGAGACGTAAGATTAGGTATACCACTCATGAAGCCCTTCCTTTGCATGTCCATCCTTTTTAAGTTTCTGTACCCAATTCTTTTATTCCATAAACAATTTTTACAATCTATTTATTTCTAGTTGATAAGTAGACAATGTGCGGGGTTGATGGCTTTACCTCCATGGTGAAAAGTCTTCCTTACTTCTTTCCTTTTGCTATGAGCTTGTAGTCCTGCGTGGGCTCTTCAACAAAACATTCTTGATCATTGAACCTCACCTCACAACCTCTTTCAACCATTTGACCTACTAAATCCAAGTTCTTCGTGATGGTTGGAACATGCAACACATCCTTCAACACCTTGGATCTTTGCGATCCATTCAATGCAACATCTCCCACATGTGTAATCTTGTGATCAATGTGATCCTCTATCTCTACATGTCCTTGAGTGATGGGTGAGTGTAAATTAAAGAAAACATCTTTATTGCAACTCATATGGTTGCTAAAACCACTATTGACGTGCCATGTAAATTCTGAATTGACTCTTTCACTTGACCCATACATTGTAAGCAAGTTTTGATTTTCTAAATTTGTTGAAGTCATTACCTTGGTTCCTTCTGTATCCTTGATTGCCTCCTCCTTTGGACCAACAATCTCTTGCATAATGGCTCGGTTTTCCACAATTGTACCATTCTCCATTGGATGTTTGATATTCCTCCTCTTCCTCACTCCTTCCTCTTCCTCTTGATCCATATCTTTGGTTAGAGCCTTGTTGGTTTGTTGAGCTTGAGTTTGACCTTCCTCTCCCTCTGGCTTGGGAATTTTGTCCACCTCTTTTGCCTTTGCCTCTATGTGCATAGAAAACTTGGGCTTGGCTGCCCTTCGATTGTGAACCTCCTTGTTTCATTTCCTGGATCCCCATCAATGTGACTAATTGATCAAATTCTAGTAGGTAATCCCTCACATAAACTGATGTGTTGAATGCTTTCCACTTTTCATCCTCTCTCAATCCATTGAGAGTGTGCGCGGCAAGATCATCATCTTCAATTGGGCTCCCAATTGAGCATAGGGCATCTACAAGCTCCTTAACCTTCAAAATGTACTCATTTATGTTAGTACTTGGTGCTTTCCTAAGATTAATTAGCTCATTCTTGAGCTGAATCTTCCTTGCCTTAGTTGATGAAGAGTACAATCTCTCCAAGTTCTCCCAAACCTCCTTCGATGTGTCCAAGTCTTATATATGCCCTATCATGTTATTGCATATGTGTTGGGATAGAATGAATATGAATCTCTTATCCCTTTCTATCCATTCATTAAGTGCCTTGGCCTGCCCTTGATGTCGTGGATCATGTACATAAGGCATTGGCTTTGTGTTGCTCACCAATCCCCACAATCCTTTGCCCATAAGGTAGTTGTTAATTGTAAATTTCCATGGTTGATAATTGCCTTTCTCCAAATTCTCTATTTGTGCATTATACTTAGCCATAATAAGCTCTAAGATGTTCCTATAGCTTCTCCTCAAGTGTTTGTATGCTTTAGAAGGTGTGGATATTAGCTTTTGATAGCTTCTCACTTGGTAACCTTTGACTAGTTGAGATCTCGATCGATGTCGCCCACTTTTGATATCTTCTTGCTTTTATAAGTCCTCGTTGTGCTTCCACGAGTTGTCTTGGTCTCGTCAAGTCTTCAATATGATGCCCATGGATGTCTCCAAGCCTCCAAAAATGCTTTGATACCATTGAAGGGGTATGATTCTAATACCCCAATGCAACAATGGAAGATGGCTTCACTTCACTAGGTCTACAAGTAGTGATATCTGCTCACTATTCTTAACTTTTCCTTGAATTTGTACCAAGACTTGAAATGAAATTTTGGAGAAATAAACTAGACCCTAATATATATCTAAGTATATTTAAATAATCCCAAATCAATGTTCCAATTGGGAGAACTATCCTCTGCAAATCATGCTATCTGTTTGCAACACTCTTTGCCTATGTGTAGAGATATAACTTCACAAACTTGGTATTTTTTCACAAATCACTTAGTCAGAGAACTTGAAACTTTGGAAAACTTTGGGGCACTATATGAGAGACCAAATGAAGCTTTAAATCAATGAAAATGAGTACAATGCGAGAGTAAACAATGATATGCAATCTGGTACAATCAAATTTGGAAAAGCCTAACTACACCTATAGATAGAGAGGAGCAAAATCATGAGAAAATGACGTAAGAAAGCAAGGGGGTTGCTTGATGGAGTTTACTACTTCACTCAACTAAGTGGGAAACTCAACGAATGCATAAAACCCAAGAAACAAAGGTGGGATGGTGCTTATATAAAGTTTGATTTTTCCTACAATCTAGCTAACCACCCACCAATCAATGTAGGTGCACTTTTTGGTGGGCAATTGATGAGATTTGGATTTGATTGAGGTTGCTAGAGCTTCTAAGTTGATTCCATGATGTTGGGTTCTCCTCTTTGCTTGGTCCACTTGCAAAACTCGTGGTTGCGTCCTTTTTCATGATTGAGACTTGATTTTCAAGAGATCTCCTGACGTTGGTACTCACCATTGTGCTAGAGACAAAAATTTGGCACTATTGCCAGGGAGCGAGCTTCAAGGACAAGCGTGTGATAGTAAGAAGTAGAGATTTGATAAATCTCTTGTTTTTCATCCTTTTACCTTCTTCATCATCATCCCTACCATCCCTAGTCACCCCTACCTCCGTCTCCATCTTCGCGAAAAATTCACCTTCTTGGTCATATTCCCACCTCCATTGCATTCCCATCATTCCACTTATGAGAGAGATCAAGAGAGTGTTCTTGTGTTTTGTGTTTTTGGTTTTTTCTTGAGATTTTTGTTAGGTACTGGCATCGAATAGCATCAACAACATCAACAAGTACCACAACTCTGTGCACACATCCCATGACAAAGCCCTTTGTCTATCGCGACAAGAAAAATTTTGGAGTGTTTGGTAAAAATAAGTGCACCACAGTAGGGTAGATCACGTGCACATCAAGAAAATATGATCTTGTATGATACATGCTTGGGACTGTTGATCTTAGGCATTTAGGCATCGATAAGAGCTTCGAGCTTGAGGTTCGAAGTTCACTAAACTCTTTTAGTCAATTTCTAGCTTAGGCTAAGAATGACTAGCAAAATTGGATTAATTCAGGGCTAGGATAGGCATGAAAGAGTTTAAGACCTATTGATTTCTCAAGTCCAAGAATGATTTTCAGCTAATTCAAAATTAAACTAAGTGGAAAAGGACATAATTTGATCGAGAAGAATATCAATTGTGGCAAACTTAAATGATCCTTATGATGGTCACATTAAGACAAGAAAAACATCCAAAAAAAAATTAAAAAGAAGAAGTGGATACTGCAAAAGAACCCAAAAACGTGGTTGTACTTGGAAAACTGGTGTAATTAGCAAAGCGTATGAACCTTAGATCAGGTAGACACTTAAGCGGGGATAGACAAAGCATCAGGTCATCTGAAGCTAGTGTCAATCACACGGCTAGGTTGTGGGCTTAGCACCTCAGTGACTATCCTTACATATTGAGATAAGAGATGAGTGATTCAAAAATGTCATTTAGCATGGAAAGGCCCACGGGTAGTTCAAGAATCGCCTACTTGGAGACCCATGAATGTCCCTATAGGACTCTGCTAGAGTACATACAAACCAACCAATTAGGTGCTTGCATTTATGAGGACGGTTTGAGATTATCAATGGTTCAACTCAAAAACCATGATCAAGCCTTTGGAATTGAACACCAAGGGGTCAAATTTGAGGAGGGTTCTTACATTGATAAGCAAGGAACCATGCATGTGGTTATGAGCTTACATGATAGGACATATGAATTTGGAATCATCATTCTTGAGTCGAAAATAGAAGAGTTTGAGCAAGAAAACATTGGGAATGAACTTAGAACACCCCTAGTAAGTCAATTTTGTCAAGGATAATCAAACTCGAGTGGATTCCTTAGGATAATTAGAGCATAGAGCTTTTCTTGAATAGAAAGATTGAAAAATACTTCTCGAGATTCAAGCCAAATAAATCGAGTGAGGTAGACAGAGTAATAGTTTATGAGTTCAACAATCTAGAAACCTCAAGGAAGGTAATCAACTTAGATAAGTCTTTAGAAAGGATGTTTTTGGTCATGGAACATGGAAGACATGCCTACACTTGGAAGGGGGAATCAGTATTTCCTCCACCTAGATCTCATGTGTCCCATAGTCATCATGGAGTAAGATCTTCCTAGGTTCTAGGTAACCACAGGGAGAAAAATACAAACATGCCCGAAATAAGTTTTGCAAACCCATCTTGAAGACAAAGATCAAGGTTAGAGACTAATAGAATGGATCAAGAGAGACACAAAGGTCCAAGACACCAAAGAGGCATGGATGAATTTCCTTTGCCTAGACCAAGAGAATACCCTAGAATATTGAGACCTACTCAAATGTTGAAGTCAATGAAAAATTACTTTGATGGTTCAAGAGATTCATATGACCATGTAGCTAAATTTAGACAAGTCCTAAGAGCTAAACAGGTCGATGATTTGTTCACTCAATACAATGCCTTTGGGCTAACCTTGAAGAATACAACTCTAACATAGTTTCAGCCATTGCCGCAACGTCAATTTTGGGACATCAACTAGTTGTTAGAAACATTTATCATGGAGTTCTCCAAGAGTGGTATCAAGCACAACACTTCATCTTTGATTGATAACTTTAAGCAAACATTGCAATAAAACGATCAGGCTAGCAGGACATAGGTTTAGAAATTACCTTGAGAGATGCCCCATTCTAGAGTTATCCATGCTAGAGAAACAAGTGGATTTGTGTTTGGATGGCTTGCTAAGTATGAGGTTGCAATCATATGTGTACTTGAAGGTACCTAGGGCCATAGAGAAATGTGTACGAATGTGCATAGATATCGAGGATAACCTAGGAGATGACTTATAAATTTCAAATATCTACAAGGATTTAGATAGTTCTACCAGTTTCACTTCAAAACCTTTAACATTAATTGATGAACCAACGAAAAAGTAGTTGAAAAATCAGGAGTCTCAAGAAAACATACCCCTAGAATAGTCTCACTAAAACAATGTTATAATTGTGGAGAAGACCACATGGCCAATGTTTGTCCCATCATGACCGAGAACCAAGAAAACCCTAATAGCAAGCATTGCACAATAGATAGAAGGTATGCTAACCACACTGCACAATATTGCACTTACAATAAACATGTGGTTAGGCAAAACTACCATCAACCATATCAACAACTAGGGAGCTATCAAAACCAATATTAGTAGCCACCATACTTAAGGGCCCAACCTTATCAACCCCACTACCGACCTTAGCAGAGACCACAACCTATGTAAGGGCAATAAAATCCAATCCCTCCCAATGTTATTCCAACCAAATATGGTACAATAAAGGATGAACTGAATAGAGCCCTAGTGTTGGCAACCCCACTTATCTCAAAAATTGATCCTAATGCTTCGAGCTTTGATTCGACCCATGTGGACAACCCTCTATCTTACGACATGGATTCAATTGAGCAGAACAAGGTTTATCCCTATGGAACACCTATGGAACCAAGTTGGGAGCCTGAATTTGATATGTGATCTATGCCAATCTTAACGTGAGACCCCAATCATAGGGATAGGCCCCAATCCTCCACTAGGGCAACCCCAATCAGTGGTTATTCAAGGGTTTTGTTCCAATTGTGGAAAAGAACATCTCTAAGAGACTATCCTAAGAATCTGGCCAATACCCAAAAGGTTACACCAATTAATGTTATTGATTTGGTTGTATATTCTAGTGAAAGTGTGACCACTACAATCCCATGCAAGTACTGACTAGATCCCAAGCACTACAACATACGATAGGCATATATCAAGAAAGGAAATCAGTGGCCAGTGAGTTAAGAGAGTGTAGCTAGAAAAATAACTAGAGCTTGGTAGGACATTTGTGAAAGAATGAAAAGATAAAGGGCAAGAAAGATAAGTGAATTAGAAAAAATCCTAAAGGAAATGAAAACAAGACTGGTAGAGATTGCATCCCAAACACACTCTCAAATGACACCTCCATCATCTCATAAAAACCATCCATCCATATCATCACCACTGAGAACCAGATCAGTCTTAGCAGACCCTACTCTCGAAGATTTAGACATGATGTTCAAGGCATACCAGGCTAGAATTTGAGAAGGGTCGAATGTGGTAGAGTTAGATAAGTGTTATCCCAGAGCTGACCTAGAGATTGAAAGAATCAAGCTTTGTGCAAAAATGGTAAAATTGGCTCAAGCTATGTTCGATGCAAGCCATCTTTTCAACCACATTAACTCAGCAAAGACACAATTACATTTTGAAGGATTATTGAAGAGACTAGAATGGATGATAGCTAAACCTAGGATGTTGGCTACACCAAAGGCCTAGGGTAGTGGAAGTGAGAGACTAAGTTTGCCCCCTAAGGAAGCTTATGTTCCTAGCTCCGCAGATGACATCCACTCTTCCTTTTGTAAATCATTACTCCGAGGAGTTCTTGAGAGAGATTCAAGAGGAAAAATGGGCCAAGGAGAGTGAAAACCTTCCTCCTATTGAGATAGTGGATGATCTTCATGATCAATTCCCGCAAGACATTCCATCTATCTACAGATAGTAAGAGGACATGCAATCAAGGGAGCGACTAGAATTTGAATCCAACTCCTTGCAAGAATTACCTCACTTCACAGGCCCATGGAGTCAAGGTCTATTCACATGAGAACTCCCACAGTTAAAGTAAGGAACAAGGGATCAATTCTACCAAGGAACATAGAAGTGGTGAAGAACACTAATGTATAGTATCACCTCACTTTAGAGGAGCTACTAGTAAATAATATCTTCTAATCTTACTCATATCATGGTACCTTGATATGTTTTTGAAAGCTTCATGATACAAATCCCTTATTTTGATTCATAAAAAGAATGGTGAATATGAGCACTTGAATTTATAAACAAAAATTCAATTCAAGTTTACTTTCACCAGTAACAATGGTGTTAAGACATCATGAAACTATCAAAACGCTTCCCTCTTACAAGAATTTTTTAGGTTCACTTGGAACAAGAAATTATCATCTCAAGATGAAAACCAAGAAAGGTTTTCTTTAGGAGATGCAATAGTTTCTAATGAAAGGAGCTTAAAGTTCTAAAGATAGAGATATGAAATAGAAAGAGTACCATTAGACTTTCTTATTGATTATAGTATGAAATAGAAAGAGTACCATTAGACTTTCTTATTGATTATAGTCTTATGCTACTAAAATCCTTGGAGCTAAGACCACTTCACCTAAAACAAATATACATGAAATCATACATTGGGAAAATTAGAATTCATGAACTTTCCAAAAATATAGTAGAAGTTCATAATATGTTAGGAAAAGAAGTTGCTGAGATACATATAGAAGATGTTTGTTTGAATACCAAACCTAGAATTCTTTTCTAGTAATCTTCTTATGAAGGATACTTTCAAGGGTGATTCAAGCATAAGAGTGAATGAATATTGGGACTGCGGACAAGTCAACCTTGCTTTCGTGTACCAAGGAAACATATGTCAGCTCAGTTAATGTGTATGATGCTTTGTTGTCTATTTTTAAAAGTGGAAAATCAAATGTTGGTCCTAGTGAGGTAATTTCTTAGCTTTTATAAGTTCAAATGATGATGTAGATCATTCTATTTCTGATACAAGTTTACATGATGCACATATTGATGAGCGAGCTAACATAGAATAGGTAAAAACTATGCCTAAGTGGATGGTTTAGAATTTGAGAGATAGAAAATTAGATGCACCTTTGTCATATCATACTCGTTCAAGCTCTCATAATACTTCTTTTGCATAAGATTGTTATGCAATGGTTGCCTTTAGTCTTTATGATGAGATTGAGCTTGATTCTTTTGATGAAGCACAAAACTTATAAAAATAGATGGTTTCTATCCAATTAGAATATGATGCTATTATGAAGAATGGTACTTTCTCTTTATGTGATTTTCCTCTTGGAAAAAAGGGCATTGGAACTAAATGGGTTATAAGCTGAAATGTAAGCTTGATAGAACAATTGATACGTTTAAGGCTGGATTTTTACTAAAGGTTATGCTAAAGAAAAGGGCATTGATTTTGATGAGACCTTTGCTCTCACATGTCGAATGACAATCGTTCATAGCATTTGTGCACTTGCAGCTCATCATGGTTGGAATGTACATCAATTTGACATTAACACTACATTTTTGCATGGTGATTTACATGAAGAAGTGTTTGTATTTTAGCCTTGTGGTTTTGTGCAAAAAGGGCATGAAAACAAAGTGTGCAAGTTGAAAAAAGGCATTCTATGGATTGATGCAAGCATCACATGTTTCATGTGAAAAGATACATGCCAACTTGCTAGCACATGGATTTGAGAATAATTGTCCATAGATTGATGGCCAAACATAAGGAGTGAATCAAGTTCTAGAATAGTACCTCTATTGCACCATCAACTATCATTAAAATGATTGGTTTGAGCTTTTGATTTTTCTAGAGTTTTTCTGTAACAACAAGAACAACCATATATCTAGAAAGAAGACTCTATTTTTTGCAAAATATGGAAAATAACCAAGCATGGATGCACAACATCCCTATTATGAAGAAGTCAACTCTGAAAAAAAAAGCTAAGTACCTCATAAATATTCATCAAGACCTCAAGAAAGACATTCGCCAAGATCAAGAAAATATAACCATTATGCATACCACATTGCATTCATAATCCATCTTATCATTCAATGTGGTTATTCAAAATTAACTTTTAAACTTCAAGACCTTATGGAAAGCACCAAAGACTTGGTCCCTTTACAATCCTACCCAAGATTAATCTAGTCATCTTGAAGCTTTAGTTACCAAGTACCATGAGAATACATCTATTCTTGCATGTGTACATGTTGGAACCATATCATACTTCACCATTTAATTGGGGAGATTTTGGAGTTTATTAAACTCCAAAGTATACCTAGAAGTATGTGTAACCCACTAGGATCTAGTGGACCTTCTCATAAACTAACTAGTGAAAAACCAATTGTACTTCCATATCTTTTTGCCTCTTTACTCACTTAGATTTTTTTTCAAAGTTATTCTAGCACATATACCAAAAACACTAAAATATTTCAAATGAGCTATAGAACAATCAATCTAGATAAATACACTAGGAGATATGACCTTTGCAAATCAGCATGTCTAATTGAGACGTTGTACTAGAGATGAAGCTAAGAATATACACTAGTTGTAGAGACCATTGCGCTTAGCACATACCTCCAATGAATATGACAAGATGATAGTAGACAATATAAACTTTCCAATGAACCATCAAAAACTTGATTTGAATATATAGTCAAAGGAGATACAAGTATAAATGCTCTCTCTACAAAACCTAAGCAACATAGAGATGGTCACATGACTATTTTGGACTTCAAACAAGATCATGACTCGCCGTCTCTTATTATAGCATGAAAAACTATCCAAAAACTTGCTAATACAACTAAGCTAGTGGTAGAAACTTGGGTACTAGAAACAATAAGATCTTTCAAATGAGCTATAGAACACTCAAAAGGAATAAATACACTAGAAGATATGACCTCTGCAAATCAAGAGGTTTAATGGAGACCTTGAACTAGAGATGAATATGAGAATATGCATTTGTAGAGACCACTTCTCTCCACACATACCTCCAATGAATATGAAATTTTACAAGATGATAGTAGTAAATATAACTTTCCAATGAACTTCCAAAAACTTGATTTGAATATATCGTGAAGGAGATACAAGTATACATGCTCTCTCTACAAAACTATGAGACGGACATGTGACCATTTTGGACTTCAAAAAAGTTCACAACTTATCCTCTCATATCATAGCATGAAAAACTATCCAAAAACCATCCTAATACAACTAAGCTCGTGGAAGACATTTGGATGGAGATATTCCACGATTCAAGTGCTAAAATAAGCCAACTATGGTTAGACTTTGTGAAGTTGCCACATCGACCTTCCACTAGGACATCACAATAACTTCCTTGAAACTCATCCATTTGAATCATCATGTTCTAAATATCACATGGTACTTTAGACATCCTTTATCATTTACTTGAGTCTTCTTGAAGCAGTTGAAGACCTCCCAAAGGTATTTGCATCTTTTAAAATACATACATTAATGTATACATAAAAATAATGTTCTTAACATTCTCCCCCTCAAGTTCCAAAATGTATTTCCTTCATGCCAAGAATATATTTGAATTTTTGAAGCTTTGTCCCATCCAGGGATTTGCTGAAGATATCTACAACTTGATCCTTTGTTCCAACAAAAGAAACCAGCACCTCATTGTTTATGGCCTTCTCTCAAACATAGTGATAGTGCACCTTTATATGCTTTTTCATAGTATGTAAAATAGGATTGAGGTTATATGAATACTGATCAATTTATCCCCATATATCAATGGTACATTAACTTGCACATTGAAGTCATGAAAAAAAAAATTAAACCACATAATCTCAATTGTATCCATTGAAAAACCTCTATTATCAGCCTCTATAGAAGATAAAGCAATTGTAGGTTGTTTCTTGAGCTCCATGTTAATCTCTTGCTTCTTATTGTTACCATGTCACGAGGAAGGAGATAAGGAAGAGAGCTCATGCACACACTCTCACAATCAAAGAGAAGCACACACTCAGATTGAGGCAAGGAAGAATGATCTTCTTCTTCTTCTATTAGATAAAAAGGAATGTACAAGAATGACCTAAACAAGAATACAACAAGAGCAATATATAAAGATCAGTACATAAGGAAAAATCTAATGTCCAAAAACGAGTGAGCTAGCAAGAAACAAATGTGCCGTCACTCTTGGATAAATCTAGTACAACTCAATGAAGTATCCCTGACATATACTAGTGTGACCACTATACATGTGATAGAAATGAACATTGATACGTGTCATCCTAGATCGTCACATGTTGAGCTTGATATCTCAACACTCCCCCTCAAGCTCAATGTCATATCCTCTAATCCAAGCATCTTTCGAAACTTCTTTAGCTTCTGTTCTCCAAGTGCTTTAATGAAGATATCAAAAACCTGCGCATCTGTTCTCACATAAACAAGATCAATATCACCTGCTAATACCTTCTCTTTGATGAAGTGATAATATACCTTGATATGCTTTTTGCTAGCATGAAAAACAGGTTCGGTGCTAATTGTATGCTGCTAAGATTATCACAATATATGGTGATAGGCTTTTTCACTTCCACACCTAAATCTGCAAGTAACATCTCTAGCTATGATGCCTCACATGCTACCATTGCAGCACCTCTATACTCAGCCTCTGTACTCGACAAAGCAAACATGGGTTGCTTCTTGCTGCTCCATGTAATAGCTGCACTCCCAAGTGAGAATAGAAAGCCACTAATAGATCTTCTATCTAGAATGCCACTAGCCCAATCTGCATCAGTATATCCACGAACCTGCAAACCTACACCAGCTTCATAAAACAATGCATAATCCAAAGTAGCACTCACAAAACATAGAGTGCACCTCAGAGCATCTAAATGTGGCTTCCTGGGAACCTGCATAAATTGTCTTTCAAGTCCAACAGTGTAGCTAAGATCAGGCCTCGTAATAGTGAGATATATCAAACTTCCCACAATTTTCCTGTACATAGTAGCATTTTCCAATGCTTCACCTGATGTAGTATCTAACTTCAAATTCTGATCTAATGGCATAGAAACTGGCTTACAATCATCCATAGTAGCATTTTCCAATGCTTCACCTGATGTAGTATCTAACTTCAAATTCTGATCTAATGGCATAGAAACTGGCTTACAATCATCCATACCATACTTTTGCAGCATATTCAAGGCATATTGCATTTGTGACATCCATATACCTGTTTCTGTATGTATAAACTCAATGCCCAAGAAATAGCGCAGCACACTAAGATTTTTCATGTCAATTTCCTGCATAAGAGGTTGCTTTACCTCTTTAATGCTTTCTTCATTATCACTACCTACAATCAAGTCATCAACATAGATAGCCACAATTGTGATGCCATCATCACCCTTCCTTGCATATAGTGAATGATTTGCATCACACATAGGAAACCTAATGGTGGTTAAGTAATCAACAATCCTTGCATGCCATGCATGAGGAGCTTGCTTAAGCCCATACAAAGACTTTTGCAACCTGCAAACAAACTATGGGTGCTTTGAATCTTCGTATCCTTGTGGCTGGTCCATGTATACTTCTTCTTGTAACTCACCATGTAAGAAAGCATTTTTCACATCCATCTGATGCAAAGTCCATCCTTTTGTTGTAGCTAATGCAACAAGTGTTATGACAGTAGACATTTTAGCTATAGGGTTGGATGTTTCCTCATAATCAATGCCATATGTTTGTGCATATCCTTTTGCTACCAATCGTGCTTTGTACCTGCCTATGCTACCATCAGCATTGTGCTTTACCTTGTAAACCTACTTGCAACCTATAGGTTTCTTTCCTTGTGGCGATGGGACCAGCTTCCTTGTATCGTTTCCATAAAGTGCAGCCATCTCCTCATCCATAGCCTTTTCCCAATCTGCATTTCCAATTGCATCTTCAAAACAAGAAGGTTCAGCATCTTGTATTACCTTGGTCATGTAGGCACAATGACGAGCCATATAATTGTCATACATCAATCGTTGCACTGAATTCTGCATCCTCCTGGATCTTCTTGGGCCTAGGTCACTTCACCTTGTATCATCTACATGTGCCTTTCTTACTACTGGAGTCTTCAGAGTGGGCAATCCAAGTTCCTCATCAAGAATCTTTTCTGAACCACTTGAATCTCCATCGTCTTCAAAACCTGCACATGTTTTACTACCAATAGAAAGATTTTCTTTACCTTTCTTGGATTTATTTGATGAATTTGCTGGGTTGAAATTTCCACATAATCTTCCACTCCATGGATTTGAGTTGGAACTATTGCATGGTGATGCATCTGGTCCACTCAAAACTTGAGATTCTGCACTTGATTTTTCAGCATTTTCTTTGTCATTTGGTTCAAGATTTAGTCCTTCTTTGGCATTTGCATAGAAGCTTGATATTTCATCAAATACCACATCTCTGTTCACCTTCACCTGTTGTGTGAGTGGGTTATAACATTTATATCCCTTTTGCTCAAAGGAGTATCCAATGATGACACATTTTTCTACTTTTGGATCAAGCTTCATCCTCAGCTCATTTGGAACATGTACATATGCAATACAGCCAAGAACTTTCATATGTGATAAGTTTTTCTTTTTACTTGTGAACTTCTCTTCAGGTGTAACTTGATGTACAACAGCAATTGGAGTTCTGTTCATAATATATACAACCGTATGCACAGGTTTTGCCCAATAACAATGAGGCATATTCTTCTCAACCATCAAGGCTCTTGCTATTTTTGCAATACGTCTATTTTTGCATTCAGCAATGCCATTCTGTTGTAGTGTGTACCTGCATGAAAATTGACGTCGAATTCCATGACTTTTAAGAAAGTTGCTGAACTCATTCCACATGTATTCACCTCCTCCATCATATCATAACATCTGAATATACTTCCCTGTCTGCTTTTCCACCATAGCTTTATAATTATAGAAGTAAGTGAACACCTCACTATTCTCTTTCTGAAATATACCCACACTTTTCGTGTATGGTCATCAATGAAAGTAACATAAAACCTACAACCACCCATAGATGTGATCTTTGCAGGACCCCTAACATGCTTGTCATGCGGAAACGATGATCTTCACTGTTTACCAAATTGACATGTTGCACATACCTTTTGCATCTCTGCAACCTTAAAATTTGGTGTTCCATGGACAATCTCCTTTGACTCCATCGATTTCAGACTTTGCAAGTTTGCATGTTCAATCCGTTTGTGCCACATCTCTATATCTGCAATAACTCCTGCACCTTTTGCAAACATGGCTACATTCATTTCAAGAATTTTCACATTTAAGGTGAACATCCTACCCTTTTTGTTTTGGAGTCAATCGTCCACCCTATTTGTACTCTTCTACATATAACCCATTAGCATTGAACTTGACTTGTAATCCCTGGTCAACCATTTGTCCAACAAAAACCAGATTCTTTTTATATTTGGAACATGTCGCACATCAGCAAGGTGTTTTACCTTCCCATCCTCCATAGATAGTGCTATATTTCCTATATGATCGATAGGGTGTGATGTGTCATCACCTGTTTCAACATATCCAAGAACTGGCAGTTTCTACAAACTACTAAACCATTTGGCATGATTGGTCATGTGATTTGAAGCACCTGAATCAACATACCATACATTACCATTTGATTTTTGAAACATTAGCAGACATCGTATTCATTGTATGATGTTGGACCATGAATAGCTTCTTGGAATCATCTACACTCGTGGATGCATAGTTGTTTTGCTATCTTCAACCTACAATCACGTTCAAAGTGTCCAGGTTTACCACGATTCCAACATCCTTTACTGTCATTACCTAAATCATTTCTTTGGAAATTTCTGTGACCTCTTTGGCTCCCTTGCCCCGAAACTGTCCTCTTCCTCCTGCATGATTTTGTTGTTGACCTTGGTCTTGGTTATTGTGTCCTCTTCTGCTTCCGAAGCCTCTGCCTCTGCCTCTTCCTCTTCCACAGTAGAATGATGTTTTAGAACTAAGTTTTCCTTGGGAGTTTGAATCCTCACCAAGATTCTTTTCTTCAATAATCAGCATAGATAACAGATCAGTAAAATTCGGAATATGTTCCCTGGTCTGCATGGAAGTTTTGAACTGCTTATATGCAACTCCTAAACCACAAAGGCACACTTCCACCTTATTATCATCATCTGCATTCACTCCAAAAGATGAAAGTGACTCACATATGCTTTTGATTTTCAGAGTGTAGTCACTTACCGACATGCTCTTTTTCTCCAATGTATGCAGCTCGTTCTTGAGTTGCAATTTCCGTGCCTTTGTATTGGTCTCATACAATGTGACCAAACAGTTCCAAGCCTCTTTCAGAGTCTTGGCTTTTATATGTGCCCAATCATGCTAATATATATCCTGTATGCTAATATATAGCCAATACATTACCTTTCGTGCTCCTTGATTCCATTCTTCATACACTCTTAACTGGTCTACTATTTGATTCCTCTCTGGTAACTGTGGAACATTTTCATTCTCTCCTTTGATGTACTTCTAGTAGCCTTTTCCCATCAGGAAATTCATCATTGTGAATCTCCAAGCATGGAAGTTGTTCTTGTCCAGCTTATCGCTCATAAGCTGACTCATTCCATCTGTGTTTGCCATTTCTACAGCAATTCACAACACTTCAAAACACTACAAGCAGCACTTCTGCTTGAACACTGTTGCACTATGACATGATAGTTCGATTTCAAAAAAACACAGTTTTCCTGTATCAACAGTACACAAAATCACATAAAATTGTGGATCTACAGTATATGAGTGTTGTTGAATAGGATGCAAGTTACAGTTTTGCAAACTGACTTGGTTTTTCTGTGGGCCTCACCTTGCAAGCTCGAAACTGAGGTCGAGATGGCTCCGAAACTCTGATATGACAAAAACAAGTGATCCTAAAGGGGTAACCTCCAAAAAGATTTTGAGGTCTTCTACCTTCATACCAATTTTCATAGAAATTTGAGGTTGTTTGTGAATCACGCTTTCTCCACGCCTTCTCACATACTCTTCACCGTCGGCCTTCTCCATGAGCTCTCTACACACACTCAGATTGAGGCAAGGAAGAATGATCTTCTTCTTCTTCTTCTTCTTCTATTACATAAAAAGGAATGTACAAGAATGACCTAAAAACAAGAATACAACAAGTGCAATGTATAAAGATCAGTACATAAGGAAAACTCTAATGTCCACAAATGAGTGAGCTAGCAAGAAACAAATGTGCCATCACTCTTGGTAGATAAATCTAGTACAACTCAATGAAGTATCCCTGACATATACCAGTGTGACATGTCAGAGAAATGAAAAGTGATACGTGTCATCTTGGATCATCACAGGTTGAGCTTGATATCTCAACATACCACATATCCACTTGTGGATCTTCTGTCATCTTTACATTCAACCCAATCTACATCTCTAAAGAATTAAAGAGTTAGATTAGCATCATGACTATAAAATGATCCCTTGATTCATGATACCTTTCAAATACCTAAGTACTCTTTTGGTTGCATGCATATGAGGTACTTTATGTTCATGCATAAACTATGGTAATACTCCCACTCCATAGCATATATCAAGTATAGTTTATATGGCATAAATCAAAGATCCTATTATGGATTTATAAGTATGCACATCATATAACTCATCACCTTCTTTTGCACTCAACTTTACATTACATTCCATTGGAATAGAAACAAACTTACATTCTTGCATACCACACCTTTTCAGCATGTCATATATATACTTTCTCTGTATCAACCACATACCTTTATCTCCATACACACTCTCAATCCCAAGAAAGTATCTAAGAAAACCAAGAATTGAAACTTTAAATTCCTTTCCCAAATTACAATTGTTTTTGCATCATCTCTTGTAATGAGCAAGTCATCCATATAAATGCATACATATACACACATGTCTTATACATGTTTTACATAAAGTAAAGGATCAAAGTGATGCACCATATATCCTTGGAGCATAAGATGTTCTATCAACCTTTCATTCCATGCCCTTGGTGCTTTTTTAAGACTATACAATTCCTTCTTTAACTTACATACATGATTAGGACATCTAACATCCACAAAACCATATGCTTGTAACATATACATTTCTTCATTTAACTCACCATTAAGAAAGGTATTCTTTATGTCTAATTGATATATACTCCATCTTTTACTTGGAGCTAAAGCCAAAAAAATTCTCATTGTGGCCATGTTTGCTACTCGACTAAATGTTTCCTTGTAGTCCAATCCTCAAGTTTGAGCATATCCTTTTGCTACACGTCTAGCTTTGTATCTTGATAAACTACCATAACTATTTCTTTTAATATTAAAAACCTCATTTGCAGCCAATTACCTTTTTTTTTGGTGTATTAGGAACTAAGATCCAAGTCTTGCTATCTTGTAGTGGATCCATTTTTTCTTTCATTGCTTCCTCCTAATTTTCATTTCCTTTTGCCTCTTCATAACATGTAGGTTCATCTTCTTGCTCAACCCCTGCCATAAAATCATAATAAGCATTCATAAAAGACTCACAAGTGTACATTTGAGGTTTATTACTCATTGAAGTTCTTCGCACCTCTAATGTAGGTGCTTTTGTTTTTTTATTAGGAGTCTTTGATGGCTCTCCATGCTCATATTTTTTATCAACTTCTTCTCCTTCATCATTAACTTCACAAAGTTTGAGTTTACCTTTACTTTTAGAACTTGGAGGTGAATGTTCTATTGATTTTCCATTGAAAGGTAGCTCTCTTTCTTCATCCAAACCACTCATCTCATCACTTAAAGTATGGACTGAGCTAAGCACTCATCTCCTTCAGCCATATCTTCTTCATCTTCATCCATCACCTGCAAACTTTTCTTATTTGCATACCATGAAAGTGATCTATCAAAGTTTAAATCTCTTGAAACAATCACCTTATTGGAATGAGGGTTATTGCATCTATATCCTCTTTAAGTATCTGCATAACCAATAAATATACACTTTTTTTATTTCACATCAAGTTTTGATCTCACTTCACTTGGTACATGCACATAACATATGAAACCAAATATTTTCAAATCACTTACACTTGGTTTCCTTCCATGCCATACCTCATGTGGTGTAAAATGAGGAACTTGAGTAGTAGGAATTCTATTCATAATGTACACACTTGTGCTAACAAATTCAACCAAAAACAATTAGGCAAACACATATCATTTAGCATGCTTCTAGATGCTTCTGCTATGACTTTGTTTCGTCTCTCTGCAACTCCATTTTTTCGTGAAGTATACCTACATGTCACTTCTCTTTAAATACCTTCATCATACAAAAAGTAAGTAAAATCTTGAGAGAAATATTGTCCCCCTTCATCAGATCTTAGCTTCTTAACATTCCTTCATGTTTCCTTCTCGACAAATGATTTGAACTTCTTGGCAAAATCAAAGACTTCATTGTTGTGTTCAATAAAATACACAAGTTTCATTCTACTATGATCATCAATGAAAGATACATATTACTTATTACTAGCCAAGGATGCCACTTTCGTAGGTCCCCACACATCTGCGTGTATAAGATCTAGCAAAGAATCACTTAGTTTGAATTCTTGAAAGGTTTTCTACTATGCTTGCCCATTTGACATGCTTAACAAGGATGCACCATATTTTGCTTTGCAATATTAGGTTATTCTTCAACAATCCTCTTCTTTGATAGATCCTTTAAAGAATGTACATTCATTTGGCCAATCCTTTTGTGCCACAGATCAAGTTCTGATATCCTATGCATACCATAAGAGAAATAGTTTGTATGATTTGGTCTTACCTTGAATGTAAACAATCTACCTTGTTTTTCACCTCTAGGAATGAATAAGCTTTGCTTTGGATCCTCAATGAAGCAAACTACATGATTAAATCTCACTTGCAAACCTTTTTCTACCATTTGACCAATTGACATCAAATTGTTAGTGATCATTGGCACATAAAGTACATCCTTCAAGCATTCTTCTTGCATTTATTTTGCATGACAACATCTCCAACTTGCATAATCTTATGTGTTGTATCATCTCCTATTTCAAAATGAGCTTTACATGAAGGATTATGCATGTTTGAAAACCATGAAGCATCATGAGACATATGGTTAGAGCAACCACTATCTACATACCATACATCATTATTGCAATTCATCTTAGTTTCTACATTCATCATAAGAAGAGAATAATAATCATCACTTTTACCTTCAATCGCATAATTTCTTTGTTGTTTACCTCTTCTTGAGTAGCCTCATCTTCTATTACCACCTTGTTTATTCTCATTTTGATAGCAATCTTTGGCATAGTGTCCATACCTTCCATATATGTAGCGATTGTCTTTTATTGTAGTTGTAGTAGACTCTCATACCTCTAGTGCTTAACCTCCCCTTTCCTCTAATGTTGAAGGAGATACTTGAAGCCCCTTGGTCATCATTTGATATATTCCTTCTTCCTCGACCTCTATTTGAATCTCTTTCACCTCTATTTCCTCCTCTTGATGCGCCTACATAGAAAGATTATCCTTGATATCCTTTTTTATTCGAAGTAGATCCATTTAGATTCATCTCTTTTGTGACCATGAGTGGAAAAAGCTGATCAAAATCTATTTATTCTTCTATAACATAAATAGAAGTAAGGAATGATTTCCATCTTTGAGTCCATTGAGAGTATGTGCAACCAATTTGTCATCCTCCACATGAGCTTCAATTGATCCTAGTTGATTTGCAATCTCTTTAACCTTAAATTACTAATCATTCTGATGTCCTTGTATCTTCTTTAATTATTTTGTTCAACTCATTTTTTAGTTGAATCTTCCTCGCCCTTGTACTTATAGCATACAATTTTTCCAATGCAAGCCAAACATCCCTACATGGTGTCTAGATTTTGTATGTGTCCTAGCATTGAATCTTGAATATTTTATGATAAAATGATTATCCATTTTTTCTCTTCCATTCCAAAGTCTAAACTCCCTCAATTGTTATTGATTTGGGTCTATGGTAATATAGGCTTAATATTTTGGCCATCAATAAAACTATATAACCTCTACCTTGCCCGTATGATGTGATTCTAAACAACCATGCTTGATAGTTTTTTTTTCAAGCTTCTATATTTGTCAATGTTGATCACCCATTGTGCAAGTACTAACTTCCTCCTTTAAGCATCCTTTTGGATGTGCGTGATAAGAGGAAGTATAAGATTTACATTTTGAATGAAATTTATGGACCTTACTTTGCTTGGATGTTGCTTGAGATGCTTCCCTAGTATCTCCTTCTACCTTCATGTAGTGTTGATGATGAAACTCTACTCGAATAGCCTTAAATTCTTCATCAAGTTATTGTAACCTTCTGCAAGTTTTTATTCCTTGCTTTGATAGCAATTTTTGAGTTTCTTGACCTCAAAGTATAGTTTGAATTAGGTGGAACCCACTAGGATCTACCAAAAAATCAGTTATGCATGCAAAGCTTGCTGAATTTTTCATAATTGGTTTACAGAAATATACAAAATAGTAAGCGATTTCAAATGAGCTATAGAAAACCCAAAATGGATAAAAAAACTAGGAGATATGCCTTTGTAAATCTATAGGTTTAATGGAGACCTTGAACCAGAGATGAACCTGAGAACATGCACTACTTGCAAAGACCATTGCTCTCAGCACACACCTCCAATGAATATGAACCTATAAGATGATAGCAGATAGTATATGCTTTCCAATGAACTATAAATTTTTTTATTAAGATATATTTTGAAGGAGATACAAGCTCTACACACTCTGTCTACAAATCTACAACAATGGAGAGATGGACATATGACTCTCTTGAACTTCAAAGAAGATCATGACTTATCCTCTCTTATTATGGCACGAAAACCTATCCAAAAACATTCCTAATACAAATTAGCTCTTGGAAAAAACTTGGGTGGAGGTATTCCATGACTTAAGTGTTGAAATAAGCCAAACATGATCGGACTTTGAGAAGTAGCCACATCAACCTTCCACTAGGACACCACAACAACTTCCTTGTGACTCATCCATTTTAGTCATCATGTTCTAGATATCATATAGTACTTTAGCCTTCCTTTATCATTTATTTGAGCCTTCTTGAAGCATTTGAGAACTCCGAAAGTTATTTGCATATTTTGGAACTTCCACCTTAATCTATACATAAAAATAATGTTCTCAACAGGAGGGACCCAATCGTTCATCAGCTATCAAGATCAAGATCATGAAGAATTTAAATTCAAGTTGAGAATACACCTAGTTTTCTATGTGTACATGTTTTTTTTAATATAAAGGAAGTTCGGCCATAGTCTACTCTCCCAGACTTGTATTAAATAAAAAGAAAAGAAAAGTACAAGTGAAGGGGACTAGTGCCCATGGGACCCCCCAAGTCCCACAGAGCAGGGGTAGATCTTACAAAGTTTATATAGCATTACAAAGAACTTAATCACCCTCTCATCATCCTCATGTTGGAACCATTACAAACTTCTATGTGTACATGTTGGAACCTTATCATACTTCACCATTTAAGGGGGAGAGACCCAATCCTTTGTCACCTATCCAGATTAAAGATCATGAAGAATTCAAAGTCAAGCATGTCCTAGATTTGAGAATCTCTTGAGGACGATTATAATACCTTGTTCATAAAAAAGGGTATGACATTAATTATTGTACTGAGAACTCGTAAAAATATCTAGAGTGCGCCAATCAAGGTTCATCAATTTCACAAGAAGAATCCAATGAAGCCTAAGCTAGAGAACATGGGTGCCCCTCGTGGAACCCTTTTCGTGAGGGGAGATGATGCCATAGACACCAACAAAACCATGTTGAATCCCAAAATTCATGTGACTTTTCATATCTCATGATTGGTCAAGAATTTGGTAAATATATTATCAACATCATGTCCGAAACATGCCATAGCCTTAAGGAAAACTATCAACATGCCTTGTTTCAACATCCAAAGACCTTGTTTTGTCTCTTTGCCATCATCTAATGAAGCCACCCTTGAACACTTATATAACGAGGGCTTGGCCATAGAGATCATTAGTCTTGTGAATTCTAATCATGGGATTTCGAGGATTGACAAACTCCAAGTACATACTTTCCAAAATCTGCTTCTTGTTCTTGTTTAGATCTTTGTTCTATTCTAGGCTAGTGTATATCTTAGACATCTTGTCTTTGTAGAGAGTACATGCACAAAAGCAAAATGAAAAGAAGAGTGTACTCACAAAATGAAAGAGAGTGAGACTCAAAAGTGAGTAGACCATGAAATGGGAAAACTCACATGGATTATAGTGAGCTTGCCAAGATCATGGAGTAGGCTCCTGAAGCTTCTAACTAAGTACAAATGGGGGGATATCCCCTCCTTATATAGAGTTGGAGGGGGCTCTCCAAAGTACATCATATGTGGGATAATTCCCCTTGAAGGAGAATGAATACATAGGTAGAAACAAATGACAAGGTACCCAAATACAAAGAGATATAATATAAAATGAAAATGAACTAGAAATGGAGTGTCTCCTAGATACAAAAAGGATATGCAACTCATATTCTCAACATCCCCTTTACAGCTCCATTTTGTAGAGTATGGAGGCCACTCAGGTATGAGAAAAATATCCACCATGAGTGTAGCAGCAACAACACAAGCACCAAAAAGAAAGTATCCATGTGGAAATCCATAGCCTCCAAGTGAGATCGACCATGTGTGATTGTGAGATACAACATAAGATGTCCACCACATGGATCAAGCGAATGCTCCATAGATATGCCACGAATGAGGTACAAGAATAGAACAAGACCTCACTGGACAAAATCACATCCATGTGAGATAGATAGGATGACTTCATGTGGTTGCTTGCATACTGGCAAAAATAATAACAAATGATTATTAGCATCCTCATGAGAGAGACCCTTGTACATTGGAAAGAGGTCTATACGAGATAAAAGGTGGTTCAATTCTTCAACCATGTCTTCAAAGGTAGTGGAAGAAAAGGGCTGTTGGGGGTGATCCTAATAGGGATGTGGCATGAGGTGAAATTGTCACAATGCTAGAGGGAATTCTTTATGGAAGGGGATGATATCATGTTGGTGTGGGTGAAGAGAGCTTAGCAAGGGATCCTTAAAAATTCATAGAGGTGTTGAAGCGGACTTCTTGCGGATATTTGAAATGTCCCTCATGACCTTGTATCTACATCTTTTTCATGAGCCGTACATGCACAAATGACGAATAAAATTGTCATCTACAAGCAATCATCATGTGAAAAGTCCCACAAGCATGAGAATTGTAGGTTGTGAATGGGGGGCTCTGGTTTGTTTATTGTCGTGTGGGAAACACCTTGCCGATAGTGATGGTTGTAGTGATACAGGGGACGAGTGAGAAAACTTGAAATGCTATTAATTAAAAGAAATCAAATGAAAAATCATGCTACCATTTTTTTCCCCTTTCTATTTAAGCATATCAATAGTGCTACAATCAAAACATAAGATTGGTTAATGGTGATGTCACATTGATGACTATCAAGCTAGAGCATCCTAAGCACTAAGAGTAGTAACTTGACCACAATATGATAGATACAAAGAGGGAGAGGAATGCCACAAGGGGAGCTAAGAAGAGTAAAATCCACACCATGGGACCACCACAAATGAAGAATTCAATCCCTCGGTACACATAGCTATTCCATTGACATATTTATTATAGAACAATCAAAGGTCTGTGTGGTTCAGTGTACAACAACAAGCTTTTGATGCATTGAAACAAGCAATTTTGAGTGTACGTCTACAAAAACCTTTTGAGCTAAAGACTACACCTTAGGTCCTGAAGGCATGTTGAGTCATGCCCACTAAGGACGCAAGTCCTCGAGCACCCCCAAGCATTTAATCTACTTTGCAATAGACACCATTTTTCATAGTCCACTCTCCTAGCTGAGTCAATATCTTCAAATCTAATGCTACTGGCATCGCAGTTCATGAAATTTTAACTCAAGATGGCACACCAGTTTCTTTTGAAAGTAAGAAACTTTTTTAGTCTCAAAGAAATTGGCATGTCCATGAACAAGGACCATGTGCAATTGTTCATGCTTTGAAAATTTGGAGACACTATTTGTACGACATAACTTTTAAAGTTTTCACATATCATCACATGTTAAAGTATTTTTGTTTCCAGTTTGATCTACACGGGAGACATGCTAGATGGGATGAGTTCATGCAAGAATTTCATATGGAGATTTTGTTTAGAAAAGGAAAGAAAGATTCACATGTTGACGATGACTATTGTTAGTCTATAGTGAGAAAGTTGTTAGATAATAGTGAGAATAATTCATTCTCTAATTTTCAAATTGATCAAGGTCTGCTTAAAAGAAAAGGAAAGATATGTGTGCCTAGTTCCCAAGAAGGGAAGTTTAGAAAGGAACTCATTTTTGAGAACCATGCTCTACCTTGTGCAGGACAACCCCATATTGAGGAAGCCTTGTAATTTATTAGACACACTTTTTGGTGGCCAAAGATGTTCAAAGATGTAAATAATTATGTAAGTTAGTGCTTTAAGTGTGAGGTAAACAAAGCAAAGAGGATAAGTTCTCCAGGTTTGCTACAACCATTGGAAATATCGCAGTGCTAATAGGACAATATCTCCATGAGCTTCATAATGGGTTTACCTAGGACACCATGTCAGAAGAATGCTATTCTTGGGTTGGTCGATCATTTAAGTAAAATAGCACACTTTATCCCTACTAAGGAATCATTTGAAGGACTACAAGTGGCATGATCATTTATTCAAAACATTTTCAAACTACATGGTTTTCCTAGTCCATAGTTTTGGACAAGGATCCTAGATTCATACGGTTTTTTTGGAAACACATGTTTAACAAACTTCAAATCAAGATGAGTAATGGAGAGCATCCACAGACAAACATTTAGAACAAAAGAGTTAATCAAATGTTGGAAGATATATTATAGGCATATGTTTTAGAAAAAAAAACATATTGGGATTGTTTCCACCCTAATTTGGGTTTGCTTACAAAATTTGGAAGCACAAGACTATTCAGCTAGCACCTTTTGAGGTGATTTATGGTGATGTTCCACACAGTCCAACTATCATAGGATTACCAAGGAAACCTCTGAGGGCTTCCCAGTTTCTTCATATATGCAAGTTAACTTAAAGATAGTTCAATACAATCTTCAACAAGTTACTCAGAGGATGAAAGCTTTCATGGATAGACATCGCACAACAGGAATGTTCTAAGAAGGTGATTGTGTCTTCTTATAGGTTTCACATTGTTCCTCACTAACAGTGCATTGGAAACACAACTTATCCCCTAGATTTTGTGGATCTTGGACAATAATATAGTGATGTCACATATAAGTTACAATTGTGTGATGGTTGTAAATTTCATCCAATTTTTCATGTTAGCAGGTTGATATCATACATTTATCGAGACGAGAATTGTGTGTATGGTATTGTTGCTTTAGGAGAATCAGTTTCTACATTAGCCAAGATTGGCTTGGTTGTGAAATTTGTTGATAACAGATGTACAGTTCATGATCTATCTGAGCCAGATGTTCCTTTTTGAATTCTCGATAAGAGGGAGTGACAATCCCAAAATCGCTCCATACCAGAATATTTAGTAGCATGGACTAGCCCTCGACTCATAGATGCTACTTGGGAATCAGAAGCTTTGATTTATAGACACTTTCCTTCCTTGATCATTAGGATCATGATATCTAGAAAATGGACAGAGTGTTAGATTTATTTAGACCACCACATTCTACATTTGGTCTACTTGCATTTATTCAAGGACCCTAGACCAATCAAGGAAAAGATCTCAAGAGATTCAAGGTTGTAGCACGAGTCTTCAAGGTCATTCCATCTCCTCAAAGTAGCCATATGAGTGTTTGGACCTTAGAGAAGGCTCTAGATGTGCACGCGGGCAAGGGCTATTTAAAGTTGGGAGAAGAGTGGTAGGTACCTAATTGGGATCTATCTTGCCTATCATTTCTTGAGTCTAAATCAACAACTACCTTCTCCTCAAATGTTGTACCAGTCAAATATGCAAAAGAGAATACTAAATGAGTTATCATGCTTGAGGGTCCAACATTATTGGACACAAGTTCAAGCTATTCATAGACATACTTGAAATATAGGAACGAATGAGTCCAAGAGATACTTATAATGAGGATAGATGGTATCAAGAAGTAATGTATTACCCAACAAACACTAACAACAATCCCAATTGGAGAGATAAGTCTAATTATGGAAAACATCATTTGATTATAGACTGCCCTCAAAACCCACAAATTACTACCCACATGCTGCTAAAGATGGTGCAACTTGTTAGTTATAGTGGTGAAGCAAAGGGATGTGTACCTCTTCAAGCATTAACGTGTGCCCAAGCTAAACAACAAAAGGCAAAACAATCAAATGATGAAGAGTATTCTTCATCTCCATAATCCCTAAATCTAGAATTATCTTGGATAAAAAGAAAAAGAAAAGGACTTTTACTTGGTGGCAATGCAAGGGGAAGATTAGCTAGGGATAGGAGAAGAAGATAAGTAGCTTACAAAAAGAGATACAAGATGCGCTCACCAAAAATTCTCATGAAAAAATATATAGCATGTAAGGTTAAGAAAGTTTCTAGGAAGCAAAAGGCAATGATATTTGAATGTGTCATGACAATTTTCTCATCTATGAATTATTTTCAAAATGATGGTATGGATATGACTCATATTTAGAATACTATTTAAGATTTTAAAATCTAAAAAATATTATTTTTGAAAAGCTTATGAGTCAAATTTTTTTGTGTCGTACCTTGAAGTTAAAAAATAGAGCTATTTATCTATGCTAATAGAACTTCATTTAATGAGAAAATATTTCATATGCTACATGATTAAAGTTAATATGCTATTTTGTTCTATACGAAGCAGGTTATAATGTTTATAGAATTATATACCTTATAACATTGAGAAAAGGTATCTTTTTAGGATGAAATTGTATTCTAGGTAGAGTGGAATATGGCTATTCAATGAATATTGATGTGGTTAGTGGTATGTGACACATACATGAAATATTCTTTCAAAGACATGTAACATATTTATATGATACTATATGATGGTTTTTGGAACAAAACACCTTCCATTTTAGTGATTTGTGCATCAATATGATATAAAATTACTCTTATAATGTATAACTTATCATAAAAATACAATTTCCAATTCCCAAGACTTGTTTTCCATGAACACATGACTTTAAATAAATGTGAGAAAAAATATTCCAATATGAGGAAAAAAAATTCTATGGAGATATTTGTTTCTTCTCATATACAAGTTTGTAGATAAATATATTTTTTTACCATATTCAATCATTTCCACATTTTGGATTACCCAAAAATTTTATTTCTAGAAAAATATTTTTTCTTAACAAATATCTAGGTATAGAGATTTATGGGTTTTGTTCTTTTTAAAATTTTATTTGATTCTTACACATTTTTTTTAAATTTGTTAGAGAAACGGACACTGTAGTGTGTTTCGGTACAAACTTCTAGAATGAATCTACAAACATTCAAACATAGTGATATCCCTCCCAGCCAATGGAACACTATGCATAAAGATATAGATGATTTCTCCTTAAATAAATCATCATATTCAGAGTCATGGATGGATGAATATGTAAATCTATGGTTTTAACTGAAAGAGAGGAGCCAAAAGCAACAAGAAGAGATCTCACAAATTACATGATTCAAGATAGATCTATTGATTAACCAACATGTATTCCTCAACAATTCAATGATTAAGAGTTTGAGCCACATGGTTGGATGCAAATCCTAGCCACAATGGATATATCTGTTAATGAGATCACTACGATTGAGAATCTTGATGCAAAAGGTTATTAGATTAATGGGGTACTTGTGGTCTTTGTGCTTGAGAAAATCAAGAAAGAAGATCAAATACTAGTTATAGAAGAAAGCTCAAATGAGATAAGAATTAGATTCCATCAACATGGAGCCTAAGTTTGAGATTGAACACGAGTTCTTGGTGGAGATATAGGTTAAATATTGTGTACGAGAACCCATAACTTATGTGTATCGCCTACACAAACTAGAGAAACCTGAAGAAGAAAGAATTACCTTAAGAGAAACAATTTGATGATGTAAGATACTAGAAACATAGTATACTCTCTTTGTCAAGAACTACAAAGAGAATGTTTTATGTAAGATACTCTCAAGAATATGAGAGTCCATCTCCCTTTTGTAGCTAGGATACACTCCATTACCATTTCCATTTCCATTTTATATTATATCTCTTTGTATTTGGGTACCTTAATGTCACTCTAGCACAATGGAAAGTACCAATGTGAGGAGATCCACCTCATAATTGTCAATCTGGGAAGATGTGAGGAGGGTATGATGACCATGATCAAGTGAGATGCACAAGTGAGTGAGTGAGAGGCACACAAGCATGCACACACATACACACACACACCCACACATGACAAGACAAAGAGATGGAGCAATGGAATCTTCAATTAGTCTTCATACACATCTTCACGGCAAAAAGTCTCCATTAGCTCAAAAATCTTCATACACATCTTCACGGCAATGTCTGAAACATTCTTGAATCTTGTAGACTATTGTAGTAGATATCGTATATGCAACTATGGGTGGCACTCTAGGGGGAGCAAAATAAGGATAGTTTATCCAATTTGAATAACCTTTTTTATTTCGTACTTTGATTGCAAAAGTCTGCTAGGAGTGACGACACACAACCAAACAGTAGCAAGGGTTATATTTGATGTATAATGGCATATTTGACCACATGCACATCATTTCAGGATAATCTATCAATAGTCATGACACCAATTTGGTTGAAAATATGTCTCTTAGGAAAGCCTAAGAGAAACAAAGGCCAAGATAGTTGAACTCACATATCAAACGCACTCTCACACATCACCACCACCACCATCCCCATCACCTTCTAATCCACCTCATGTAACTCCATCACCTCCTAATCCACCACCTTCTAATCCATCTCATGTAATCTCACCACCACATAGAGTAGGATCAGTCTTAGCAGATCCCACTCCTAAGGACTTAGACATGATGCTTAAGGCATATCAGGCAAGAATCCAAGAAGGGCCAAATGTGACAGATCATGAAAGATGTTACACTAGAGTTGACCTAGAAATTGAACGAACCAAGCTTTGTGTGAAAATGGTAGAATTGGCTCAAACAATGTTTGAGGCCATAGATCAAATTGAGACCAAGCCTATGCACTTGAAGGTGAAGAATGATGCATGTACATAGGACATGACCTTAGTGACAAAGAGGAAAATGAGCTGATTGAACTATTGAGAGAATACATAGATGTGTTTGTATGGAGTTATAAGTACTTAAAATGAGTATACCTTGACATATGCTCACATACGGTTCACATGACCTCAAAAGCCAAACCCTTTGAGCAGATGTCCTGCACATATAATGACAATTATGCTCCCAAGATCAAGGAAGAGATAGATCGATCGGTAGAAGCCGGAATTATCTATGAGATTGAGCACACTGAGTGGGTTTCCCCCATTGTAGTGGTGCCCAAAAAGAATGCCAAGTTACGTGTTTGCATTAACTTGAAGAAGGTTAATGTAGCCACTATTAGAGATAGTTATCCACTTCCTATCACTGAACATCTATTAGAAAGACTGGCAAGCAAGGAAGTATACAACTTCCTTGATGGGTTCTCTAGCTTCAAGTGGCCATCGCCCTAGAAGACCGGCATAAGATGGCTTTTGCCACAGAGTGGGGCATATTCACTTTTTGGATAATGCCATTTGGTCTTATCAATGTGCCAACTACTTTTCAGAGGTTGACGTGTCATATATTTAAGAATTCTTGCACAAAAAGTTGGAAGTCTATATTGATGATCTATGTGCTAATTCCAACATTAGGCAAACCCATATACCTGAGCTCAGACAAATCTTTGACAAATTTAGAGCACATCAGATTTGCTTGAACCCAGAAAAGTGTGTGGTTAGGCAATGCAAGATTCTAGGACACATAGTGTCAAAGAATGGCATTTCCATGGACGAGGAGAAAGTTAGAGAATTTGCAAAGCTACCTAGGCCAAAGAATGTCAAGGAAGTACAAGCTTTCATGGGGCATTGTAGCTATGATCAATGATTCATTCATATGTATGTGATCATTGCAAAGCCTCTGTACTCTCTTTTGACTAACTTTGAGTGGATGAATGAATGTGAAAACTCCTTTAATGTGTTGAAGCAATGATTATGTTCAGCACCAATCTTGACTACAATAGATTAGAACAAGCCATTTCATGTTCATGTGGATGCATTCAATTATGCTATTGGGTGTGTACTAGCACAATCTACTGGTGAACGTAGTATGGATATTCCCATTGCTTATACCGGTAGACAATTGAATGCGATTGAACAAAATTATACCACAACCAAGAGAGAAGGATTAGGTATGGTATATGTGGTTAAAAATTTTAGGCATTACTTGCTTGCAAATAAGTTTAAATTTTTTATAGACCATCAAACATTACTCTATCTAGTGAAAAAACCCTACAATACTGGTAGATTAGTAAGATGGTTTCTCTTACTAATGGAATATGACTTTGAAGTTGTGGTTAGGAAAGATAGGACTCACCTTAGGGCGGATCACCTTTCTAGACTAACTTCAGGAGAGTCCCTACAAGGAGTTTCATATGATCTTCCTGATGCTTACTTGTTCAATCTAGAAGTAGTGCCTAAATGGTCAAAGCTATAGTGCCTATTATCACCTTTGGACCTAAACATCCTGTATTGAAAGCCAAAGATAAAGAAGTAGTGAGGTCTCAGAAGTATCACATACTGACAGGCAGCATGTGTAAGCACACTGATCAAGGCATACTGGCTTGTTGTATAGATGAAGATGATCACGCAAAATGGTTGCAAATAGCACATGTAGGTGCACTGTAGCAACATCACTCCAAACATCGAACCCTACAAACTTTGCAAAGATTAGGTGTATATTGGCCAACCATGGAAGAAGATGTCCATAGGATGTGCAAGGAATGCCCAATCTATAGTACTAGACCACCAGTGGAACATGCTATGCTATATCAAGTGTCTCTAGTATGAGTTTGGAGTGAACCTTTGGTAGAATTCTTGAGGACAAAACATTCCCTCGAGAGATGCATTGGCTAGATGAACGAGTTTAGAACAAGACGCCCTATATTACACACTCATAGGTGATACTCTATGAAAACGAGCAAGAGATCGCTATCTTAGATTGTGTGTCCATGAGAGTGAATATCTCAAAATCTTGGAAGCTCCTCACCAAGGTGTTGCATGAGGACATTTTGGACTAGATTGTGTGATCAAAATTATACTATTTGCAGATCTTTGGTGGCCAACACTTCACATGGATGCACATACATATGTGAAGAGGTGTGATATTTGTTAGTGAATTCAATATCCAATACGCAAAGATGAGATGCCATTGAAACGCGATGGGTGGATGTGCATTCTTTAAGTGGGGAATAGCCTTTGTCGGTCCTATTAATCCCCCAACTAAGAGTTCACATGCTGAATACATCATTGTTTCCATTGCTTATCTGACTGAATGGGTGGAAGTGAAGACAACAATAAAGAATGATGCGCAGACCACAATCAAGTTCCTATTTGAGAATGTATTTACAAGATACGGTTTGCCAATAGAATTGCTGAGTGATTCTGGCACCCACTTCTTGAATAAGGTCATTGAATACTTGCTACAAGAATTCATGATGGTTCATAAAAATTTGGCTCCATATCACCTACAAGCCAATGGCAAGGCCGAAAGCACAAACAAGATACTTTGCAATGTTTTAACAAAACTAGTAAACAATAAGCATTTTTAATTGGGACAAATATCTACGTCATGTTGTTTGGGCATAAAGAGTGGCTTATAAACCGGTGCCCCAAGCCACCCCCTTTTAGATGACCTTTGGACAAAATGTTGTCTTGCCATTAGACTTCTCGATACCAACATTGAAAGTAGCGCAAGAGCATCGATCGACCGGCCATGAGCTCTCCTCTAGAATCTTTCATCTGGTATGCTTAGGTGAAACAAGATTGCAAGCAACAATAGGGATTGATGCAGCAAAGAAAAGACAAAAGGCATAGTTCGATGCAAACCTAAAATCACACCTAGGATCATCTAGAAATGGGTACCCAAAATGTCCCAAATCCAAGAATAGATATCTCATAAACATGTGAAGATAATCATAGCCAAAAGATGCAATCTATTGGGGGATTCCTGTGCAGAAAGGGATTTGAGTGTTTGTAGGAGAAGGGAGAAAGATAAGAAGAAAGATACAGATACTGGAAGCTTCTGTAGATTGATTATGAGGCGAAAAGTACAATGGTGATGTACAATACAATCCAAATGCTTTTTGTGCAAAATCCCAAAGAGTGCACAATCACAAAGTACAAAGTAAAGTTTCTTATTGTTGTCGACCTTCTCTGCACTAGACCTCCATCTTCTCCAAGCTTGCACTTATGCACACCTTGCACTGAAACTTCCATTGGGGGAAGGGATGGACACCTTCTGTCGCCGCATGCATAACTTCAATGGGACCTTTGGTTGTATGGCTTAGCCCTTCTCTGCACACTTCTAAGTCACTCTTCATGCACACCTTGCACTTCACTTCTCTGTGTCGCACACACACTGTATGTCTCTTGCACTTCTCTTGCTTAGTCTAGACTATGCTCACCTTGCTTAGTCTTCAAGAATAATGCCTTGCCTTGATTTGAGTGTCGGTTCACATATGCTCCTAATTGCTATAGTATCTTGGTGCTCACTTTGATGTCCCAAGATTGTCTCCAAAAGTGGGCAGCCAATGAATCCCTGTTTTGTCTTGTAGTGGATTTAGACTAAAACAAAAATTTTAATTGGGGGGCCATACTTTCACTTCTGCGTATGCTGCCGCTTCACATACCTTCATATTTTGCCCTTTTAATTCTTCAAATGTGCATCTAAGAGAGGGTTCACCTGAACCTTCCAAAACACTTTAAAACACTTTGAACCTTAAAGAAATTACAAAAATACCTCTGCAATCTGCAACCAACTTTCTGCAATTTTACCCTTTGTGAACAATTAATTGTGCACTACCTGTGCACCTTGACACCCGACTTTGAACGCTTTGACTTCATCCACATTGACCTTTGACCTTGAACATGTTGACTTTGAACGGTTTGACTTTGATCTTTTGACTTTGAATGACCAATATGAATTTTATGGGCTCAATAGTTGCCCACCACCCGGAGAGACAATCCATGAAGTTCCAAACGCGGTAGAGGAAGAGAAGAGCAAGATGAAGTATCATCATAGTCGAGTATATCGCGTAAGCATTGACTGTATCAAAAAGTAATTCCACCAAAGAGTTGTAGAGAACCTGAGTGATTTTCACTTTTCTTGTACAATTAGTGAAGAATGGGTAGGGTGGTGGAATGTACAGAGCAGGGGAGGGGAATAGTTTTGAAGGCAGGGGAGGGAAGACGGACTGGGGAAGGGTCAATTTGAATAATTGGGGCAGGGAAAAGGGGACAGAACAAGGGTAAGGTTGAGTATTGTGGAAAAAAAATTTATGGTTGTGAAACATGTGTGGGGTGGGGGCAAAAGGGAAAATAAACAACAAAAAAAACAAAATAATATATAGGAGTAACTCCTTACACATGCCAATGAAACAAAAGCAGCCATGAAACAACCAGATAAGGCACAAAGAACAAAGTACCAAAATCTCATATATATAGTAAAAAAAATACAATGAGAGTTCTGACTAGGTAGTAAGTACATGAAAGTGCCCAATGAATGGCATGTAAGCCATGAATAAAACTAAGGGCAATCCTGGAATGCTAAGCCTCTACAAACAAAATGAGGCAAGTGGAGGTGAAAGGGGTCTACAAGCAACAACTCCTAGATCATAGAGGAAAGATACTATGGAGCGGGGTCTGGCTGGTGCGCTGTCGGAGAATGAGAACCCGCCACAGGTGTGGTATCGTTATGCTGCGGAGGCAAGTCTGGTGAGGTCAGGGGAATGATAGCTGCCTCCTCCGTCCAAGCAACAATCCTACTCCTATATCTACGTAGGTGATGGTGCTCCCATCGGACCAGCCTACAAGCAGGACTGTCGCAGATGCCCAATGATGCATGCTGTTGTATCTCCAAAAGATCCCGAGTCACGAAATCAGCCTCATCCCAGAACCTATCCCTCTCTTGCCAAAGGGCCCTCAACGCTACCTGAGACATCTGCCACTGCGCTATCATGGAAGCACAAATATGCTCGATTGTTGAAGCGTACTGCTGGTATAGTGTAGCTATCACAGAGACTGAGTCAAGGGAGAGGCGTGCAGCATCGGCTCCATCGCTCGTGACGAGGCTCGCATCGTGAAGAAGACCAAGGAAGGGTGGATCTCGGCAAGGCTATCAGGGATAGTAGGTGGCGAGGCTGGTGGGTGGGGGGCCGGGATAGGCTGGGGGCAAGTAGGAGAAGCAAGAGGGGTGCGACGATGAGGGGAGGTGGAGGCAGACTCAACGGAGATGGTTGGAGATGGAATATGCTGAGTGGTACTGGTCGGGGGGTGACTGTAGAGGCAGAGGAGGTATAGGGGAAGGAGACTGTAAGCTATTGATCAGAAAAGAATCCATCAAACGCGCTCATACCCGTCGTGCAGGTGGTGGAGTGGAGGCTGCGATGGGAGTGGAATCCTGAGGAATGGAACTAGGGGGTGTAGGCAATACGGCGGCGAGTGGAGGAAGTGGGCGAGGGGAATGGACAGTAGATTGTGCGGGGTGGGACGGGGCAATGATGGGGCTAGGTGGAATGGATTGTATACTAGGAAGATGAAAGAGCCATGCTAAGACAGGTGCGGAATAAACGGAGAATGAATGCGTCCCGCGATGGAGGGCATCATGGAATCATTGAGAACGAAGGAGGAAGAACTAAAACATAAGGGAGCTATATGGATAAGGGCGACCGTGTAGAAAGTAGAAAAGGGGGTCTGCAATATGGATATCATGTAATGGAATGTCAGAGGATGGGTGTAGCTCAGTGATGAGTAGCACCTCCTTTAATGTCAATCCAGGAAGACGTGAGGATGGTATGAAGACCTCGAACAAGTGATGGCACAAGTGTGTGAGTGAGAAGCACACTAACATGCACACACATACACACACACGCGCACACAAGGCAAGAACAAAGAGAGAGACAATGGAGTTCTTTAGATTACTCAAAAGTGCTCTTACAAGTTCAATTCTACAACAAGCCAACCTCAAAAATGAGCTCTCTAGCTCTTTTTATAGTTTTTGACTAGCTTTGGCCCTGTCCAGACCTAGTGTCCAGCCTAGTTAAAAATCAGGTTCCTAGGCTAGTTTGGAGGCTCAAACGAGCTCAAAAAATTATGAAAATTGATAGGTAGGTATTTCTAATGCTCCTCAAGCTCAAGGACTCCTTGGCTTGCACAAAATGGAGTTAGAAAAAGATGGAATGGTATTTACAATGGTGTGGAGTGACTAAAATCACTATTTGGGAAATATTAATTAAGGAAAAATGATGGCCTATTTGCCAGATCTTCTTTGACTGCTTTGCCTGCTTGGCCCTTCTCGTTGGCTCCCTTGTCTTGTAAGTCCTTGACCGCCCTGACCACTACCAACACTCCCCCCTCTCTCGCGTCTGTTGTCTCTGACAGACCCTTGTTGAGTGGATCGTTGGATGTAGTAATTCACGACATCTATGGCCAAACGATGCTCTGCTAACCTCTATCCTTTCGCCAAATCAGCGAGTAGGGCATCCCAATCTACTGGCCGAGGTACCTCCGGATGTGGCATGTGTAGCTGTTCTGAGTGTAGAGCCTGTTCAACCGCAAATAGCTGTAATAGGTGAGATGGTTTGGGTATGAATATCTCTGAATGATATTCCCAGAACCCTGTGATAAACATTTCCTCAAATGTTTGCTTGAAGCAGGCTGGTAGATACTTGATACGAGCATGCCACGCATAGACAATGTTGATGGGTGGTGTTGTGCTCATATCGTAGACGAGATCCTGGTCGCCTTCATTAAATCCGAGAGCCGAAAGGTGAGGTTCTTTGACATTTCTAAAGGTTCTAAATGTGATCAGCATTAACTAAAATATTTTGAGGCACATCTGTGCCATGATATCTGGTACATTTTTGAATCTGACTGCCCAGTGTCGGATGGTTCAAATCATATAGCTGACCGTGGGTTAGCCACGAGGGGGTGCTAAGTACACTTAGTTTAGCCACTTTTCACATCCTTTAACTATCAAAACTGTTTTGGTGTACTCTGGCCAAGACCTTCTTCGAAAGACATGGCAGTAGCATGGGTTATACTTGATGTATAAAGGCATGTTATTCTAAGTGCGTACCATCTCAGGGTATGTTTCAAGCATACGGATCCTCAAGGTAGGTTGAAATATATTCCCGTGCGTGGCGCTTGCAGGAATGTCATCTGATGCAAACTGTGTTGTCAAGGTTGGTTCTTTTGTTGTGCGCTGCTTTATTTCAGCATTATAATCTGCTATTAATACGTAGAATGGAACATACAAATCATCGGACGTGCCAATCCACCGATGATGGGAGAGGTTTCTGAAATAATCCGATTGATGACGACTTCTTCCAATCAGGACATAGACTATATCTATACTGCCACTCTCTCATCATGGGTTGCACCAATCTTCTCTAACTTTTACATCCATTCAGGAGCTTCGATCTCAATTGTGTCCATTCCTTCCTCTGTTTGCTTACCCCCTAGTGTAGGCATGGGTACGTATGGGTCTTCAAAAGTCTCCTCAACTTCAATTGGAACTAAGTCCTCAGGTTCTGGCTCTACAAGGGGAGAGGGTTGACGCTCATATTGAAGAACTTTATTTTGTAGTTCTGCCAGTTGTGCTCTAAGTTTTGCCACTTCTTCAGATGTGTCTACGGCGGCTGTGACTTCTTTTGGTGACTCTTGCTGAGCTTCCAGTTGCTTTAGTAGATTATCCCTCTCTTTTTCTAAGGTTGCGTGTGCTTCCAGGAGATCGGCGTGTGTTTCCAATATGATTCGCATATTTTCAGATGGGATGGCCTTGAAATGCTCTGGGTCGATTTCGTGCGGTGAACCCTCCATTGCTGCTTCCAGGTTTTCTTCATTCTGTTTCTGTAGTCGTTTATTTTCTTTGAGTGTTGCGGACATGTGCTTTCGTAGTAAGGCGAGGTTACATCGAAGCTTGAGATTGTCCGTTATCTGGGCGTGTAACATATCATCGAGTTGTTGTTTTTCTTCAGTATCTGGCTGGGGTGGATTGGCTACTAACTGATCATGTTGTGCCTGTAAGGCATTAAACTGCTATTGTAATAGCCTCTTCTCTTTCTCTAAATTAATGAATCTTTCTTGTAGCGTTTCATGGTTTCTGAACAGGCTCGTATCCTGAGCATCTAGGTGCTGGTAATGCTGTTGTAATTGAGACATACACTGGTACAATGTATCAAATACATTATTAACAGGAGTGGATGCTGGGAAGGTGTTGAATGCCGGAGGGTAGGGGAAAGGGAAGGGGAGTGTGTATGTTGTGCTTGAGAAGGGTGAAGTGGGTGGTGGGGGAATGGGAGATTGTGGGAATATGGGGGGAGGGAGAGGTGCGGAAGTGGGTGATATGTCCATGAAGTCATATGTGGATGCGGTCGTGGGAGTGATTGTGAACATGGGAATTGTCGGTGTGGTGATGGTCGTGAAGGTGTAAAGTGGTGTGTGCAGTTGTGAAAATGAACCACTAGGAAGTGTTATAGGGGGAATGGGGTTTTCAGTGGCGACAGTTAGAATTACAGTGTCAGTGGTGGCATTTACAATAGGGGTGGTAGGTTGTGCGGATTGTGAGAGTTGACTCACAGTCTGTGCTTCGGTATGGGAAGTGGAATCTGTGGCTGTGACGGTGGTGGTGGCAGTGGTGGTAGGAGGTGAAGGTGGTGGAGTGGGAGGGGCGGGTGGTAAAGGGGGTGACGGGGGTGCACTTGAGGTATGGGCTTCATCAGTGTGATGAATGGTATGAGCTATGCCCGTGGTGGTGGATGTGGTGCCCTGTAGTTTTGATACCAAGACATTCATTTGTTTCCCTAGTCTAGGGGGACGTCTACCGTATCGTCGCTCCGATCTTTGTGAGTGTGCGAGAGTGGTATGCACTGTCTCAGGTACCCCCAATGCCTCAGCAATCATGTCAAGGGTTGCCCTGTATTGCTCGTCCACACCTTTGTCCTCCAAGATCTGGTTCATTAGGGCCTTTCCTGCTGCCAGGGATAGTTTGTGTTGTTCCTGAACCCGGTTGATGGTATCATACATTCATTTTAATTGCTTCGTATAGGCAGGAGCGCCTTCAAGCTCCGTTATGGTCCTTCTTGTTCATCCTCTTGCTCCTCTTCTGCAGTCTCCTCTTCATCTTCATCTACTTCGACTACGTCTGGTTGACTTGGATGGGGTTGGTCCGTGACAGTTTGTTGTCCGCTTGCTTGCTCTGCCTCAACTTCCAAATTAGTAGCATTAATTATTCTTGCTACCTCCTCATCCGTTAGATCCTCTAGCATGAAGCCATGAGGGAACTCCAAATCAATGGGTATCGGTGGGAACACTAGATTCGGTCCTTCCGCGCTATTCCTTGGTAATCTGATAGTGAAAGGTTGCACTCACCTTGGAAGTCGTGGAGTTGTCTCTGGTGTGAGTGTAACATCGCGGGCCTGTGCACAGGGCATCTGAACTGCTCCCCTCATTTTCTTGGATGGAGGCTGATAGTCTTCGTTGAAATTCTTGCACCCTGGTCCAAACAAGTGCCCTTTGAATCGGCACATCATATGCCAAGCATCGGTAAACAATCCTTGTAAGAGCACAACATCCATAAAGTACTAACTTTTGCTTCTTATACCATCGTTGATGTGCCAAGTGTATTTGGTCAATAATCCAATGAGGCATGTTGATTGTCAAATTGAAGGCGTCTGCTAAGTATAAACTGAACCAGATCTTCTTGGGTGGCATCGTGAATCTCTCTTGAGCAGGGAACACAAAATGTTGCATGCACATTCAAAGGTGAATGGCAATAGTTGGTGTCATTGCCACCATGTCCTTCAGTTTAGTCAGGTTCCTGTTCTTCATGTTGTCTCGGACCATTGTCTCTTTTTCTGTGGGGATATGCATACCTTTCATATCGAGAGCTTCCCTTACCAAATTGTTCGTCAATTTGAAGCGCTTTAGTTCATTACCTCTTGTAAGAGATGGTAGGACAAAGGTGCTATACCCCTTTTTCTCTTTACTGGGAGTGAGGGTGCTAATCAAGTATGAACACCTTAGAAAGTTCGACTTCGGTAACTGGGCTTTGAAGTAATCATATAGTCCAGCCTTCTTCCATATCGGTTTCAACCCTTCATTATTTTGAAGCCTCTCAAACTCTCTGGTAAAGAAGTGATACCTGCCCCAGCATCCGTTGAACTCTATTTCTGCCTCCCACAAGTAAGTGCCTTCTCCAAGAGGTCCTGCCACATCACTGAACCAATGCGAGTTTTTGCTTACTGGTGATGTGTGCCCTTGGGGAGGATTCTGAACCGGTATGGCATGTAATGCTCTCAATGCCAGTGGTCTTTCCTTCAACTCCTCCTCAATCGGGATACTTTCAATGTCTATGATCTGAGGACTGGTGCCTGCCTGGGAGCTTGTTCCTGCAGCCTCAGCCATATTGAAGGATCTGGTCACCGGTTGTGTAAGAATATACAAATGAATGTTAACATTGCAAATGGACACCAAGTGGTCATGTGTCACCGTTACAACATTAACATGAGTTTTTAGTGATAAGTTAGTTAGTCAGTGAGTGCTCGGTGATTGTGGGTATAGTTAGTGGATGAATTGTTCTATGAGCTAAATGGAAAGATGCAGTGTGAGAATGATGCAGTTAGTAGGTGGAGGTGAATTTACAAGTGGGGGTCGGGGGGTGTATTACAAGCTTTGGGCAGCCAAACACTGTGGATGGCTTTCGGTTTGGTTTGCTGGAGACTCTCGAGGGCTTTGTGAGAGTGTCTGCTTGGAAATGAGGCTTTTTAGGGACCCATTTACAAGTGATTCTAATCGTGCTCATGGGTGAATATGTGTTCGTGCGTGATGTATAAGAGTGGGTATCAGATGTTCGAGTGAGTGAACCATGTTGTACAGGGTGTGGTCTCTGTGTATCTATTTGAGCTCGCAAGCAAGCCTTAGGCACCCAAATTTGTCTTGATTGTGGGCTAGCCTTCGTCGACTTCTTGGGTACCCAGATAGACTTCACTTTCATAGAAGAATTTTTGGAAGACTTCTTATTAGTGTCATGTCGTTGATCACTAATAGGAAGTTGAGACAGTTGTTGTGGCTTGACCACAATAGGATGCTCGCCTTTCCGCACCCACACTTGTTTTGATGGTTGAGACACCGTGCTTCGTATTTTCTTTTGGCTTCGAGCATAAGTCGTCTGCTTCTTCTGCGTTTGATCCGCCTTTGGTTGTTGCATCCCTGTGGCTTTTGGAAAAGAAGGGAGTTTCGTTGTATCCTTGACTTCTTTGTTGAGATAATCATCCCTCTACATCACATAGTTTTGGACAAGAACAACATGGTCATCTTCATGTGTACTCCTCGAAGGACCAGGAGTTTGTGCCTTTCCTAGTTCCTTGAGTGCCTCATTTTCTAACTCAAGTGTAATGCGGTTGTGATCCACCCAGACCTGAAGAAGTCCACTTCTTAGATTTAGGTTGACTGCATGATCGTAAATCCAGTTTTGACCCAAGAGAAGAGGCTCAGTGAGATCCTCATCTTGACACACTAGTACTTTAACTGTCAGTAAAACATCTTGAATGTAGAGGGGAAGTTCCACCTCGCCCATGCAAGGGGTCTCCACACCTCCCAATCCTATGAGATATGCTTCTATAGGATTGACACTTAATTTCAACTTTTGACAGTAAGAAAATTTAATAGCACTAGTGGCTGCACCTGAGTCAATCAAGGCCCGTACAGTCCTTGCACTTTTTCCTTGTCCTATCTCTAAGGTTACAAAAGGACGTCGATCAATTATTCTATGAGAGTTAATACCTGAAACTTCACACATAGCCATATGACACCCTGGATCTGCGTAGGCATATGTCCTAGGCTGTTCTCCACCCTCTCTTCTCAATTTCATTCTTCGAATGCGTTCCAAGGCTTCTGGCTACGCTTCTTCTCAGATTCACTTTTCTTCTTCCTTGTGTTTCTTAGCAGTATTGAGTCGAGTTAGCATCTCTTCAATCAGGGGTTCTTGATATAACTTGACTCTGCATCCACTAATGTAACTCGGGAGAACATCACCCTCTAGTGTAGCTAATTGAACTGCTCCGCTAGTTGAGATCTTATTTATGATCATAGGTCCATAGCCTCTCTTCTCTAATTTCCATGCATGTTGCTTTAAAGTGTAGACTAAGACTAGGTCTCCTGCTTTCAAGCCTTTGTCCTTCACATGGGCATCAAAATATGCCTTCTATCTTTTCTTAGCCGCATAAATTCTTGCTGCAGCTCTTAATCTCGTTTCACCTAGTCGCTCCAGGTCAAAGATTCTCGAAGAGAGTTCATGACCCGTCCACTCATGATCCTGTGCTACTCTCAATGTGGGTATCAAGAAGTCCAAAGGTAGCACTACATTTTGTCCAAATACCATTTGAAAGGAAGTGGCCTGGAGTACCGTTTTATAGGCAACTCGGTATGCCCAAACAGCGTGGTGTAACTGTTTGTCCCAATCAGAGCGTTTATTATTCACCAATTTAGTCAGCACATTGCATAGAATCTTATTTGTGCTTTCGGCTTGCCCATTAGCTTGTGGGTGATAGGGGGAAGAATTCTTGTGTACTACCAAGAATTCTTGGAGAAGATTTTCAATAAGTTCATTCAAGAAGTGAGTGCCTCTATCACTTACTAACTCTATAGGTAGCCCATACCTTGTGAATACATTCTCAAAGAGAAACTTAGCTATCGTCTGGGCATTGTTCTTGGTCGTAGTTTTTACCTCCACCCATTTGGTTAGATAATCAGTGGCAACAATGATATATTCAGCATGTGAACCCTTAGCTGGGGGATTAATAGGACCAACAAAATCTATTCCCCACTTAGAGAATGCACGTCCTAAGAATGGCATCTCATCCTTACGTATAGGATACTGAGTTCGCTGACAGACATCACACCTCTTCACATAGGTATGTGCATCCATGTGAAGGGTTGGCCACCAAAGACCTGCAAATAGTATAGCCTTGATCACCCGATCTGGTCCAAAGTGTCCTCCTGCTACACCTTGGTGAGCAGTTTCCAAGATCTTAAGATATTCGCTCTCATGGACACATAATCTAAGGTAACCATCTTTACCATGCTTGTATAGATTATCACCAATGAGTGAGTAATCTAGGGCTTCTTGTTCTGGACTCCTTTGTCTGGCCAATGTCATATCTTGAGGGAATGTTTTCGTCCTCAGGAAGGCTACTAGTGGTTCACTCGAATCTGGCACTATGGACACTTGATAAAGAGTGGCATGTTTCACATGTGGTTTAGTGCAGTAGATCGGGCATTCCTTGCACAACGTATGGACATCAGCCTCCATAGTGGGCCAATGCACTCCGAGTCTCCTTAGTGTCTGTAGGGTTCGTTGCCTTGAGTAATGTTGCTCTAATGCACCTACATGTGCTAATAGCAACCATTTTGCGTACTCATCCTCTTCCACACAACAGGCTAATATCCCTTGATCTGTATGCTTGTACATACTCCCTACCATGATATGGTACTTCTTGGCTTTTACTATCTCCCTATCCTGTGTGTTTATTACTGGGTGGTTAGGCCCGTATGTCAATACTGGCACTAATGGCTTAGCCCACTGAGGTACCACTTCCAAATTAAACAAGTAAGCATCAGGAAGATCATCCGATACTCCTTGTGGGGCCTCTCCAAATGTGAGCCTAGAGAGATGGTCTGCTCTCAAATGAGTTTCACCTTTCCTCACCACAACTTCAAAGTCATATTCCATTAGCAAGAGGAACCATCTTAGTAATCTGCCTGTATTGCATGGCTTGTTTACCAAGTATAACAGTGCCTGATGATCAGTAAAAAATTTAATCTTATTTGCAAGCAAATAGTGTCTAAACCTTTTAACTGCATATACCATGCCCAATCTTTCTCATTTAGTAGTGGTATACTTTCATTTAGCGGCATTTAGCTGTCTACTAGCATAGGCAATTGGAAGATCCATATTACCTTCACCGGTAGGTTGTGCTAGCACACATCCAATAGCATAATTGAATGCGTCCATGTGAACATGAAAGGGCTTATTCCAATTTGGTGTGGTCAATATTGGTGTTGAACACAATCGCCGTTTAAGTTCATTGAAGGAATTCTCACATTCCTCAGTCCACAAAATTGGTCAAAAGTCCGTACAGAGGCTTTGCAATGATGGCATACATGTGTATGAAGCGTCGGTAATAACCACAATGCCCCATGAAAGCTTGCACCTCCTTGACATTCTTTGGCCTAGGTAGCTCTTCTATAGCTTTTACTTTCTCCTCATCCATGGATATGCCATTCTTTGACACTATGTGTCCTAGAATCTTGCCTTGCCTGACCATGAAAACACACTTTTCTGGGTTCAAGCAAACTTGATATTCTCTACATTTGTCAAAGATTTGCCTGAGTTCAGGTATATGTGTTTTTCTATCATAATTATCGTTATATGTGTATGGCTTTTGCTTAGAGGGTTTCGCATATGAGGTCATGGGAATTGTGTGTGAGCATATGTCAGGGTCCATATCTTTCAAGTCCTTGTAACTCCAAGCGAATACATCTCTGTATTCTCTTAGCAAGGAAATTAGCTCATGCTCTTCTTCCTCTGTCAGGTCATGTCCTATGTATGTGCATCTTTCTTCTCCTTCTTCTATGGCTACAACTATTTTCTTAGTGGTTTCTTTGTTGTCATAGGCCTCCCCTGATTGCACCTCACGCTTAGGCATTCTTATCATAACTCTCCTATCGTCTATCTCATACTTTTTAAAGTTTTCAGGGACCTCAAACAAAGATTCTTCCTCTGCTGGTGTGACTTCTCTCTTCTTCCTTTTCTTGCCTTCATTCTTAGGGGTCACTTGCTTGGTTAACCTTACATCATTTGTGAGCTCTTCATATATCTGAGGGTGCACTTCTACCTCATTGAAGTATTCTTCATCTGATGCAAAAGAGGGGTCCATAATGATTGATTCTAGATCGGAGTCACTTGCATCCTCGAATGCATCAATGCTAGGTTCACATTCCTCCAGAACCGAATCTCCCATGATTGGCTCTATTGAGAAGACTGAAATGTCATAGCCATCCTCATCACAGTGGGGTGTCCATTGTTCTTCATTGATGGCTACATCCATTGTTGCTAAAATTTCTGCCCAGCCATGAGGTTCAAATTCTTCGTTAGGAAATACTACGGGTGCATAGGCAGGGTCGAGAACTGATCTATGGGTTTCTTTCGCACCTACCTCTCTAGATTTTTTCTCTTTTCTCTTCTTCTAATGCTACTTTACACATCCATAAGTGAGTGTCTTTGTGCATCCATGAGGATCCTGATCCTATGGAATGCACTGACTCGGTACCTCTTTAACTCTATGGATGGGACTCCACTGGATGGGAGGGACATTTCTATGAGAATAGTCCTTGAGATTAACTTTGGTTGTGACACCTAAGTGTTGCAAGTACAAGGAGTTGGTTCCCCAATCCTGTACCACTTGCAACTGTCGCATAAAAGGTCTTCCCAAAATCATCTCATAGGCATGATTTTTGCTAAAGTCACATATAGCAAACGTATGCTCGAACTCAACACCACATGTAGTGAGAGTTATTCCCTCTAGCAGTCCTAAAGGTCTTTCAATGTGGCCATCGGCCATCTGCAATTTCATTCTCGTTGGTCTGAGTGTTGGCTTGCCCCATCGCTTCCATAAGGAAGTGGTAGCAATTGCCACTCCTGCATCCGAGTCTAAAATTGCCTTGGTTGTGTATCCTTGATGGGTAATGGGAAGATAGGTATTTTCCTCTTCTCCTTCGCTCATATCTCCTATCTTGTCCAAGGGTATTTCTGTCACTGTTCTATGCAATCCTACCTGGGAACGAGGTTTTGCTACTTCTGGCACTTGATTGGCTACATGTTTCCTCAGTTCTGGCCTAACCTTGAGTAGCTCTTCTAATGTGAGATTGCACTGCACTCTAGTATTCTTTACTACCTCCGTATTCCTAGGTATGACCGAGTCTTTGTTCCGTACCATGACCGTGGGCGCTCTCATACAAGTAGACTTAGCTTCCCATGGGCCTGTGAAATGGGGTAGTTCTTGTAAGGAATTAGACTCGAAGTCTAGCCTCTCCTGAGATTGGGCACTCTCCTGCTCCTCATAAATGGAAGAAATGTCTTGTGGGAATTGCTCATGTGCGTCATCCACAAGGTCAATGGGAGGAGGAACTTCACTTTCTTTAGCCCATTTCTCTTCTTGAATCTCTCGCCTAGGGGGGAATGCTTATTCTGTCGCTTGCCTTGTCCTTACTTCGAGAGGCGGGTTTCTTTTCTGATTGTGCAATTAGCCTCTCCAATCTTTCTAGCATTCCATCAAAGTGCAACTGTGTCTTAGCTAAACTAGAGAAGTTAAAGAGGCGACTAGCTTCAAACATGGTTTGAGCCAATTCTACCATCTTGTCACAATTTTTGGTTCGTTCAAGCTCTAGTTCCGCTCTAGGGTAACACTTTTCATGATTGGTTACGTTTGGCCCTTCTTGGATTCTAGCCTTATATGCTTTAAGCATCATATTGAGGTCCTCAAGAGTGGGATCTGCTAAGACTGATCCTACTCTAGGGGGTGGTGGGATTGTGTGAGGTGGGTTGGAAGGTGGTGGATTGCATGGAAATGGGAATGGTGGTGGTGGGGTAGTGTGAGAGGGAGTTTGAGATGTGAGTTCAATTATCTTGGCTTTCGTTTCTCTTAGACTTTCTTCGAGTTAACTCATCTTCTTTGCTCATTGTCTTTTCATTCTCTCACGGCTATCTTTCCAGGCTCTCGTCCGTTTCCTAGTTATGCTCTCTGTTTCACTAACTTCGGCACTCTTTTCTTGGCCTAAACCTTGGTTCTGCTGCAAAGCTTGAGCTCTGGTGACCACTTGCACAGGTGCAGTGGAAGTTACACTTCCTGTGGAGTATACTACTAACCCAATAACATTGATAGGGGTGATTTTTGGCATATTATTGGGGTTCTTTGGGCAATCTCGTAAGAGATGCTCCTTTTCGCAATCTTGACAAAAGCCTTGAATTGTCACTGATTGGGGTTGTGTAGGTGCAGGCATAGGGCAATCACAAATGAGGTGATCTCCCTGGCATCTAAAGCACGGTCCTCTAGGAAATGGGGATCTTACTTGCCTAGGTTGAGGTCTAGAGGTTGGGTTTGCATACATGACGTTTGCGTAATTTGTCTCCCAACCAGGTTCACTCGGTTCTTCACTATAGTAGGACTCACCATGTTCAGGCGACTGCATGTAGTAAGCCTGGGGGCTATCAATATGTGTAGAATCAAAGCTATGGTCATTGGGGTCACTTTCAAAAAGTAATGGAGTTACTGGGACTATAGCTCTATTCAAATTTTCTTCAGCCGTTGCATACTTTACAGGAATCACATTGGCTGGAGCAGGGGGTTGCGGTGCTAGGACTGGTTGAGGTCTCTGCTGCCCTTGATAGGGTGGCTGATAGGGTTGCTGGGGCCTACCATACTGTTGTGGTGGATACTAGTTTTGGTACCTACCTTTGTTGTGGATATGGTTGAGGGTGATTTTGTCTCACAGTTTGTTTGTTATAGGGGTAGTCTTGTGCAGTATGGTTGGTGTATCTTCTCTCTATCGTGCAGTACTGGCTACTAGGATTCACTTGGGGTTGAGCCATAATGGGACATACGTTCGCCATATGGTCACCTCCACATGCGTAGCATCTTCTCACTGGGGTAAATCGGGGTATCTGTTTGCTTGAGACACCTAATTTCTGAGCTACCTTCTCTGCAAGTTCCTCTATAGAAGTGGATTGTCTAGAAGAGATGCTGGTAGAGCTATCTGAATCTTTGTAAACTTTGGAAAGCTCCAACTCTTCTCCAAGATTATCCTCTATGTCTATACACATGCATACACACTCTTCTATGGTCCTGGGGTCCTTTAGGTACACATATGATCTTAACTTGGTGCTCAGCAATCTATATAAGAACAAAGCCACCTGTTTGGCTGGAGTGGGTAACTCAGGAATGGGACATCTCTCTAGGTATTGCCTAAACCTTGTGGATATGGTTGAGGGTGATTTTGTCTCACAGTTTGTTTGTTATAGGGGCAGTCTTGTGCAGTATGGTTGGTGTATCTTCTCTCTATCGTGTAGTACTAGCTACTAGGATTCACTTGGGGTTGAGCCATAATGGGACATACGTTCGCCATATGGTCACCTCCACATGCGTAGCATCATCTTACTGGGGTAAATCGGGGTATCTGTTTGCTTGAGACACCTAATTTCTGAGACATTCTCTGCGAGTTCCTCTATAGAAGTGGATTGTCTAGAAGAGATGCTGGTAGAGCTATCTGAATCTTTGTAAACTTTGGAAAGCTCCAACTCTTCTCCAAGATTATCCTCTATGTCTTTACACATGCGTACGCACTCTTCTATGGTCCTGGGGTCCTTTAGGTACACATATGATCTTAACTTGGTGCTCAGCAATCCGTCTAAGAACAAAGCCACCTGTTTGGCTGGAGTGGGTAACTCAGGAATGGGACATCTCTCTAGGTATTGCCTAAACCTTCTTCCTGCAAGTCTAACCGTCTGTTGGGGGGTCTGCTTGAAGCTATGAATATGTGAGGAAGTATTATGCCTTATGCCACTCTTAGAGAATTCAATAATGAAAGCCTCTAGAAGTTGGTCTATGTTTCTGAAGTGTCTCTCATTTAGTGGTTGAAACCATGTAAGAGCAGTGTTCCTAAGGGTTAGACCAAAGGCATTGTATTGCGTGAATAGGTCCTCTACTTGTTCAGCTCTCAAGACTTTCCTAAACTCGGCCACATGATCATATGGGTCTCCTGTGCCATCGAAGTAGTTCTTCATGGATTTAACTAGTTGTGTAGGTCTCAAAGTCCTCGTGTGGTCTCTAGGTCTTGGCAGAGGGAATTCATCTACATTTCTTGGATTTCTTGGAGCTCTAAATCTCTCAGGTTCCACTCTATCCGTTTCCGTTCTCGTTCTTTCTCTTCCCAATGGGTTGGCAAAGCTTACCTCTGGCCTATCCCTACTTTAGTCCCTTTGAGCTCCATGAGCTTGGGATGTTCCCGCTCCTGGGTGGCCATAAGAGACATTAGATCTTGGTTGGGGGAAAACAAATTCACCCTTCCAAGTGTAAGCATGTCTTCCATGTTCTGAGACCACAAAGATCCTCTCCAAAGTATTGTCTAAATAGGTCACTTTGCCTGGACTATCAAAATCTTTGAACTCATAGATTGTGATCGTTTCAACCTCAATCGGTTGTTCAGGCTTATACCTCCAAAAGGCTTCATCGGTCTCTCGGTTCAAGAGCAAATCTATGCTCTTATTGTCTTGGGGAACCCACTATGGTGTGAGGATTCTAGTGAGAACAGATTTGCCTCGAGGGGTTTTAGGCTCTCCACCTAAGTTTCCTTGCTCTAGGTCACCTATGTCCGTCTTCGAGATCACATTCCCAAATTCGTCTGTCCTATCTAGGTGGCTGGTGACTACGTATATGGTTCCTTCTTTGTCCAAGTATGCTCCATTTTCAAACTTGACAGCTGCATGTTCAATTCCAATGGGTTGATCTGGGTTTTTGATCTGGACCACAGATCTTCCTAGGCCGTCCTCATAGATGCAAGCACCTAATCGATTGGTCTTAAGGTATTCGAGTTGTGTCTTGTAAGGGACTTTGACCCTTTGTAAGTATGGTACGCTCGAACTCCCCGTGGGTCTCTCCGTACTATGAGACATCTCTAATTTACTAGTCTTAGAGCTAGGGTAGTGTGAATAATGGCTCAACTGCTGGGCCCAAGACCTAGCAGTATGATTGACACTAGCCTCTAAAGACCTGAGACTCTGTCTATCTCTCCCTAGGTGTCATCCTTACCTAAGGTTCATACGCCTAACTGAATAATCCCAATTTTCCCAAGTATAACCTCGTTGCCGATCAATTTGTATCAGTCACTTAGTTTTTTTTTTTTTGTTGATTATCATGTTTATGATCTTGTCTGATATCACGTTGTCAGGAATACTTGAGTGACTTTCCGCACTTTAAGTTGTTCGTACCACGTCAAGTTCTTTTATTTTAAGTTATTGATTCCCAAGAGACTATCTTTATGCTTGAACTTGAGTATTTAATAGTCTTCAACTTGATTGATGCCTATCGTCGCCCTGACTTACTTCTAGCACTACTCGCACTTAGCCTAAGCTAGGAATTGACAGAGGGAGTTGAGAGTATTCCAACCTCACTTGCTGATCCCTGGCTCTTTAGTGCTCAAGAGCCCCTGTTCTCAAGCTTGCAGAATGCCCTTGCTTTGGATGCCCTCGAGTGCTCTCAATGGACCCGTAAAAGTCCCAAAGTTAGCTCAAGATTTAAATTCCAATGACAGAACAAATCACTTTCATTCATGTAACTCAGATATCAATTAGCCCTTTGTCTTCATGGAAAAAAATTTTAGAGATCCCAAAACTTGGAACAATAAAACCCTAAGATTTTAGCCAAAAAAGCCTGTCAATCGTGATTGACAGAGGTGTCCATCGGGCCTGTCAGTCGCGATCAACACGTCAGTCGCGATTGACGGTGTCAATCGCGATCGACAGAGTTGATCGTGAGTCTTGTCATTCGCGATCGATGGTGTCAATCGCGAACGACACTTTTTTCGCAATTTTCGTCGTAATTTCAATCAATCGGGGATGTGTCCGTCGTGATGGACACGTGGCAACGCAAGTCTTTGAGCCAATCGTGAAATTTCAGTCGGTCGCGATCGACGGTGTCGATCGTGATTGACTGAGTCCTACGTGGCAGTCCGTCGGGGTCTGTCAGTTGCGATTGACAGAGTCTGTCGGTCGCGATTGACAGAGTCTGTCGATCGTGGCTGTTGATCGCAATCGACAGTGTTGGTTGCGATTGACAGAGGATTAAGGAATTTTTTAATTTTGATTAGTGTTTTGCAATGTGCTCATCATGAGTGTTCTTGTGGTGTACTTTGTTCTACCAAAGGAGCGATTTTTCTATCAATCGCGATCGACAGAGGTCTGCGACATAGAGACAGGGCCGAGCTTTTTCGTACCTGCGCAACCTGCTAGAGATGATGATATAGCAAAAACCTGCAAGGAAGCTCAAAAAACATGCAAAAGAAGCACACACAATTCGCTCTCTCGCTCTCTCTCAGAAGTGAAATGAGGGGAATGGAGGGGAGAAGGTGATATGATAAAAAACTGAATTTTTTGCAATGACGGAGATGGAGATGGGAGATGGTGAGGATGATGATGGTGATGATGAGGATGAAGTAAGAAAGAGAAAAGTAAGAAAAAGTAAAGAAATTACCTACTATGCCAACGTCACAACTCTACGTCTTACCATCACACGCTCGTCCTCAAAGCTCGATCCCCGGCAACGGCACCAAAATTTGGTGTAGCTCAGTGATGAGTAGCACCTCCTTTAATGTCAATCCGGAAAGACGTGAGGATGGTATGAAGACCTCGAACAAGTGATGGCACAAGTGTGTGAGTGAGAAGCACACTAACATGCACACACATGCACACACACACGTGCACACAAGGAAAGAACAAAGAGAGAGAAAATGGAGTTCTTTAGATTACTTAAAAGTGCTCTTACAAGTTCAATTCTACAACAAGCCAACCTCAAAAATGAGCTCTCTAGCTCTTTTTATAGTTTTTGACTAGCTTTGGCCTTGTCAGTGTGGAGTGACTAAACTCACTATTTGGGAAATATTAATTCAGGAAAAATGATGGCCTATTTGCCAGATCTTCTTTGACTGCTTTGCTTGCTTATCCCTTCTCATTGGCTCCCTTGTCTTGTAAGTCCTTGACTGCCCAGACCACTGCCAACAATGGGCTATAGAATAAAAAGTAGAAAATGAAGGAATGTAGGAGGGCTAGCTGGTACGTGGTAGGCATGGCATCAACGCCAAACAGATGGATGCAATAGGTGATTGTCTCCTCCCGAGACAACCCAGAGTAGAGGAAGGGTGGAGCACGATATGAAGTGACGTTGGAATCGATGCCTGCATCGATGAGTGCAAGTGTAAGTGAACCGGATGGAAAGTGCGGGAATGCGAAAAGCACGGCGTGAATGTCAGCACCCTCTGGCTCGGATAATAAGAGGGAGGCTAGATGCCAAAGACCAGCCTGATGAAGGCATCCCTCTAGGAGTAGGTCAATGAGCGATATAGGTGGCAGGACAAGGTGGAGGCATATGGATAAGGACAAAGATTAATCCCAATGATCAACAATGGATGACGATGGTGGGCGTGGGACAGGAGAAGTGGAACAGCTATCTGAGGCACACATGGGATGACCACTGGAACCAGCGGAGTGCATCGGAGCTGCGGGGGGAAGGTGGAGGCCCGGCGGGGGTGCCCCGGGCTATACAAAGAGGATCCAAAGAGGGAGAAACATGGAAGGGATGCCGCAAAGGGGTGGCTCCCCTAGATGTGTGGAGGGGCTGAAGGAGGATGAGAGCGTGGGGAGGTGGCGCGTGGAACAGAAGGGACCATGGACACTAGGAAGGAATGGGTGGGGGCCATATATATGGGGTGGGTGGGGGCGGGGGCCACAGGGGTAGGGTGGGTTGGGGCCATAGGAATAGGAATGCCTACCTTAGTAGGGATGGTGGCTAATTCCAAAGCCAAAGGTGGAAGCTCAGAGTACGCCTCGGTGGCCATGGATGAAGCCTACTGCGGTGTCATAGGAGCCATGGATGAAGGTCAATAACGAGCTCTGTGATGTAAGCAAATGCTGAAAAGACAAAGTCAACTATTACATTATGCAATAATATGGGAGCTTGCTGACAAGAGGGGAGGACCAGAAGGGAGGAGGATATGGGTATCTATAAAGGCCATACCGAAGTGGATGCATGGCAGCTCTATTTAACAAATGTGGATGAGACATGCTTAAAATACATATAAAACATCAAAATTTGTGCAATTTAACCCAAAAATCTACTTCGACATGTCAAAAAACCCTATAAACAACTCAAAAATCACAAAACTCGAAGGACTATGGGGGTGTAAATGAGACAACAAAAAGATAAAAAATAACATAAAATAATAAAAAAATATTCCACAACCAAGCATAGGATAAAAATTATCCTATGCTAGTGGTGGGGGAGGGGGGGTGGGGAAAGAGGGCTAACCTAAAGGAAGCTCAACGCCGGTGCAACTAAGGAATAGTGGAGAGGACTTATATAGGATTGGGGGGGTCGGGGGCGGGGTTTTTTTTTTAAAGGGAAAAAGAAAAATCAGCCGCCAGGGCCCCTCTTTTTTTTTTTGAAAAATACCTTGAAAGTAGATAAAAAATAATATAAAATCCAAAAAAATTGCAAAAAAATTCTCAAAAAATTTCTCGACATTTCTAAGCCATTTTCTCATTCAAGACCATAGAGAGCTTCCTTTATTCTTCCATTTTAGCAAGAAAATGACATTGAAAAAAATGAAAAAGAATGCTAAAAAAAAATTCTAAAATGCCTTAAAAATTCCCCAAATTTCCTAAAATTTTGTTTATGCGAAGTTTGAGAAATGGCTTCTAAGTTGCATAAGAAAAACTCAAGGAACAAGCATGAAAATGGATAAAAAGTACTAAAACTTGAGTAAAAAGATAATGAGAAGGTTATGTACAACCTGGACAGATTTTGCAATTTCTAAGTGATCCATAAATCTTCAGTTTTGCTGATGATAGGCCTTGAGCCTTGATATATTGACCAAGGGTAGGACCTCTCCTTTGAGAGTCTCTAACTCCACTACACCCCAATTCAGCATCATCTTAACTTGATAAGGTCCTTCCCAATGTGGAAGCCATTTTCCCCTTACTTGTGTGTGGATTTGAGGTCTATGGAGAAGAACTAACATGCCTGTTTGTAAGTTATTGTTCCATAGATTCTGATCATGTGCCTCCTTCCTCTTCATTTGAGTATCTATCAACTGTTTTGCAGCATGCAGACGTATCTCTTCCACTTTGTGCAGTCCTCCAAGCCTCTGAGAGTCACCACAATCTTTCTTTCCTTGCATGAATGCTAGTTTTGGTGACCCATGCAAAAATTCAAAGGGCTCAATAGGCAATATCCCATAAACCAATTGGAATGGAGAATATCGAGTAGCTTCTTTGTAAGCTAATCTGTATGCCCATAGCGTACCTTGATAAGCTATGCCAGGAAGTGGGCTATAACATACATTCCTTCCTTAACATGGCAAGTAATACCTTATTGGTGGATTCTACCTATCCATTAGCTCTTGGATTATAGGCACAAGAGGTCCTATGTAGAATTTTATACGTGTTAAAAATTTCCTGTAGGATCTTGTTCACAAAATGAGTACCTTGGTCTGTAAAAATTTCAAGGGGGCATCCAAATCTGCAAATGATGTTACTATAAATGAAATCAGCAATAATTTGAGCGGTGCAATCAGGGAAGGCAATAGCTTCAGCCCACTTTGTTGCATTGTTAGTGGCGATCAATAGATACCTCTCTCTCTTTAGAATCAGTGGAGGGTAGATGGGCCGTACAAAGTCTAGCCCCCACTTCTCAAATGGTTCCCAAGAGGTGGAAATAATCAAGGGGTTGTGCCTCTGCTTTATTGGCTTAGGTCCACACCACTGACAAACATCACATGCTTTTCCCCATTCCTTTGCATCTTTGAATAATGTAGCCCACCATAAGCCAACATCAAGGATTCTCTGACTCATAATGTGTCCTGGAAGGTGCCCACCACCTGTTCCTTCATGTACAGATTTCAGGACTTCCCTCACTTCTTCTTCCATGCACTTTCTAAACCTGTTATCTTTTTCCTGTCTATATAATTTTCCCTTAACGAAGGTAAAAGTTTTGCTTTTGATAGCAGTCTCTTTCTTTGCACAACACTTGCCCTCTCTAGATACAATCCAGTTTTAATAAAATTCTTGATGTCATCATACCAACCTTGAGCTTGTACAGCGAACAGATTAGCATCTGGAAAATCATCATTTACACCAATTGCTTGATCTATCATGTTAATCCTCGATAGGTGGTCTGCCATGAAATTTTCTTTACCTGGTCTATGGACTAAAGAAAAATCAAATTCCTGGAACAAAAGTAGCCACCTCCATATCCTCCCATTTGCTTGTGGCTTGTTCAATAAGTACCTGAGTGGTTGATGATCAGTGCTGATAACAATTTCACACCTAGTAAATAATGACGAAACTTTTTACAGCGAAAACCATTGCTAGAGCCTCCCTTTCTATGGTGCTATAATTTTTTTTAGTCTTAGTCAAAATTCGACTAGCATACTAGATGGGTCTATCAATTTTGTATTCTTCACTATGTTGAGCCAAAACTGCACCCACTGCATATGCATTGGCATCTACATGTACATTAAAAGGTTTTGAGCAATCTGGTGTGATAAGAATTGGTGCAGCCACCAATTTAGACCTTAATGTCTGATAAGCATTCTCTTCTTCTTCTTCCCATTTAAAGGGTACTTCTTTACCTGTAAATCTAGCCAGTGGCCTGGCTATCTCTGCATACATTTTGATAAATCTTCTATGGTACCCAGTATGCCCCAAAAAGCTTTGAATCTCTTTAGGAGATTTGGGTTGAGGTAACTTTAGTATAGAGATAATTTTATCAGGATCAGGAGCCATACCTTTAGCCGATACCACATGTCCCAAGAGGGTTCCTTCTATCACAAGGAAATGATATTTATTTGGGTTTAGATTTAGTTTGGTCTCCCTGCATCTTTTAAAAACATTCTCCAGCTCTCTCAAGTGATGGTCCAAGCAAGCCAAAGGGGTCTCTTTGTGAGATCCTGAAAATGAAGAAAATTCATCCATGAAAATTTTGAGTGTTTCTAGCAATAAGGGTCCAAAAATGAGGGTGATAGTTTTGTTAAAGGTGGCTAGAGCATTTTTGAGTCCAAATGGCATTTTTGCATACAGATACGTTCCCCAAGGTGTGATAAAAGCAGTCTTTTCATGATCCTCTGGGTGGATGGATATTTGATTATAGCCACTAAAGCCGTCCATAAAGCTATATAATGCATGTCCAACCACTTCTTCAATGACCTCCTCTGCAAAAGGCATGGGGAATCCATCTTGAATGGTCACCTTGTTGAGTGCTCTAAAGTCAACACAAATCCCGATTTTGTTGGTATTCTTCTTTGGTACTATAACCATTGGTGAAAGCCATTCTGAGTGTTCCATAGGAATGATGATTCCTCCATCCTCCATCTTCTATATTTCCACATAAACAACTTCAACATATTTTGGGTTAAGTCTATAACTCTTTCCTCTTATTGGTTTGGATCCATCAACAAGAGGGATTCTGTGCTCTCCATGATTGGCAAGCACTCCTTCTAAGTCTTTATAATGCCATGCAAAAACATCTGCATAGTGGGTCAAGAAAGATTTTTCCTTTTCAAGAAGCTTTGGGTGGCTCCACAACCAAGTGGCCACCAAACTGGATGATTATTTTCCTGATTGCCTAAGTGTACTTCTTTGATAGGGTTTCTCTCTACCATGGTATCTACATTCTCATCTCCAAACTTGCTTTCTTCCAATAGCTTTTCCTGCATTGTTGCATAAGCAGGAGTGTTTTGGATTTCAATGTATTCCTCTTTGTCCTGCATCCATCTTGTAGGGATTTCTTGAATTGGCAAAGACCATTCCTCACTAGTATGTTTTACCTTGTCTTTAACTTTAGTAAGTTCCTTCTCTGTTGTTGTTGCATCCTCCTCCAAGTTGTGCTTGAGGGGTGTCTTCCTCCCCCTTCTGCGGTCTGTGATGGGTTCTCCCAATCCATCAACCTCAAATTTATCCTCACCTTCATCATAACATTCATATGTGCAAGAATTATTTAGAAAAACTCCAAAACAAGAGGAAGAGTTGCCTGCTTGCAGCCAATTCAGAATATCTTCTTCCTCTTCGAACTCTAATTGTGGTTGATCCTCCATTTCTTGTTTCATGCAAATGCCAACTAATTGCATCATGCTGGTGTTCCCTTGATGATCTGGGCCCTCCTCTAAATGTATTTGTATAAGTTCTTGCCCTTTCTTTTGTACCCACATAGTTTCTTTACCCTAGTCATGAATAACACTTGCATGCCTTAGCCATGGTCTTCCAATCAAGAGGGGAACTGGGATAGTCTTAATACCACAAAATCCAAAATACAGAGATGACCTTGTACTTCTAGTGGAACTTTTGGGATCACCCCCATTGGCTTGAATTTGCTTTGATCTGCCAAAGTAACAGTGAAATGGGCTAGTCTGGATGGACGTAGGCCAAGCTTCTCCATGGTATGCTCAAGCATCAAATTTATGCCAGACCTACCATCCACAATGACTCCTTGTAGCTTTAATCCTTTAATTGTTATTGTCAGTCTGGGACTCTTATAGTCACTGAGAGGTGCTTCTTCTACACCCTTCCCTTGGCCTAATGCAGTAGTCTTGGCCACCAAGGTGGATGAGGAAGCCTCATCAATAATCTACAGTACTTCATATCTGAATTTTGCATCCATGTTTATCAACTCAAGGATACTAACCTCTTTTTTAATTGACTTGAATAATCTTGAAGCTCCAGATTCCCTAAGGTCAATTTTGATGTTTGATTTCTCAAGTTCCTTGTGGGCCCGGCTATATGCATTCCCAATGCAATCGTTAGTTTCTGAAAATTCTTGGTTTTGTGTTACCTCTCCACATTTTGTTGAATTTATTTTCTCTTGTTTGCATCTTCATATATATCTGATTTGCCATGATGTACCCTCTGATCTTTGTCACTTCCAAAAGAATTTGATCCCTGGTTTGGTTCTTCTAGAATTTTCCCTTTGCTTCTTGTCTGCATGACCATGGAGTCGATTTCTTCTAAGTGTACCACCCTAGTGGATGGTGATTGTACAACGGTGGCTCCTTCTGTTGCTCCATGATTATTTACTGAGATCATTTGGATATGGGGCCCAGATGTAGATGCTTTGTTTTGTGGGCAACAATTTGTATAATGATTCCTAGCATCTCGGCAATTCCTGCAAGGGGGAGCATTTTCTGGCAGGGTGCATTTACTTTGATAATGACCACACTCTCCACACCCGAAACTGATAATTGGCCTTCTAGGCCCATTTCCATAATTACCTCTAGGTCTTTGATTGTAGTTGTTACCTTGGTTGGGAGCGGTATCCATTACATTGGTTGAGAATTAAGCATCTCCTTGTGCCCAATAGGGTTGAGCAGGCATCCCTCTTGACTGACATTCATGGGCCTCATGACCAGCTTTCCTGCATAGCTGGCAAGTTACACTTAACATTCACTTACCACATGACCCTGCTTGTTGCACATGGTACACCATAGCCCCTTCGATGCCACCCCCCTTGAGTTCCTGCAACTCCTGTTGAAGGTGAGCCAGTTCTTCTGCTTGGGCTTCCTTTTCCTTTTGTACCTTCAATGCTTCAATTTTCCTCCTCAACTGAGTCACACCACTCATCTTCTTTATGGGGCTTATTCCTTTTTAAGCTCTCAAGCTCTTTCCTTAGCTAAATTACTGGGTCTTCAGGTTCTGCAAGATATGACAAATTGGAAGAGCTTGCCCCATACTGCTATCTAATTTGTTCCAATCTTGTAGCTGTATTGATAAATTCTTCTATGGAGGCTGTTGGCAACACTAATTCCTTGATTTTACATTGTGTAGTCACTGGAAGTGGTTTAGCTAACCATTTCTTAGTAAAGAAATCATGTGGAGGATCTGGCAACTTAGACATTAGTGCCTTGGCCCTAGTTACAAACTCTGGAAATATTTCACTAGGACCTAATCTCAAGTTTTCTAATTCCTCTATGATTATCTCTGTAGTGTTCCCATGTTGGAATTGAGTTTTGAATGCTTCTTTCATTAAATCCCACGTGGTGAAATGGTTTTCAAAAAATTGTCTGAACCATTTATCTACTAGCCCTTGTAATGTGGCAGGAAAGAGGATCAAAAACGCATCCTCTCTTACCATCAAACCTCTTGTTTTGCATAATGCTAAGAATCTCCTAATGTGCTCGTCCGAATCTTCTGGAGCTAAACCTTTGAAAGATGGAAATTTTATATTCAATCTAGAAAGTAAAGGTTCCAAATTTACGTGGGGTACCATATTCGATGACGATGGGCTAGTTGATCTTCGAATGACCTTCCTTCTTGTTTCTTTGCAAGGGACCCTCAAGCTTTGAGACTGGGTTGCAGTCATGAGCTGTTCATACTCCTCTTAGTTTAAGAGATTCCAATGGAAGGAAGATTACCTCTTAAGTCAGTACAGTACTGTCGGCACCCTTGAACTCTTCTACACTTTGCAATGTGCTTCTCCTATGCTCAAATCTCCTCATGTCCCACCGGGCGTGCCAAATTTTGTTGGGGGATTCTTGTGCAGAAAGGGATTTGAGTGTTTGTAGGAGAAGGGAGAAAGATAAGAAGAAAGATACAAATACTGGAAGCTTTTGTAGATTGATTATGAGGTGAAAAGTACAGTGGTGATGTACAATACAATCTAAATGCTTTCTGTGCAAAATCCCAAAGAGCGCACAATCACAAAGTCCAAAATACCCAAGGTTCTTGTTGCTTCCGACCTTCTCTGCACCAGACCTCCACCTTCTCCAAGCTTGCACTTGTGCACAACTTGCACTCAAGCCTCCACTAGGGGGAGGGATGAACACCTTCTGTCAGTGCGCGCATAGCTTCAATGGGACCTTGGGGACTTTTGGTTGTATGGCTTAGCCCTTCTCTGCACACTTCTAAGTCACTCTTCATGCACACCTTGCACTTCACTTCTCTACGTCGCACACACACTATATGTCTCTTGCACTTCTCTTGCTTAGTCTAGACTATGCTCACCTTGCTTAGTCTTCAAGAATAATTCCTTGCCTTGATTTGAGTGTCGGTTCATGTATGCTCTTAACTGCTAGAGTATCTTGGTGCTCACTTTGATGTCCCAAGATTGTCTCCAAAAGTGGGCAGCCAACAAATCCCTGTTTTGTCCTGTAGTGACTTTAGACTAAAACAAAAATGTTAATTGGGGGGCCATACTTTCACTTCTGCGTACGCTGCCGCTTCACATACCTTCATATTTTGCCCTTTTAATTCTTCAAATGTGCACCTAAGAGAGGGTTCACTTGAACCTTCCAAAACACTTTAAAACACTTTGAACCTTAAAGAAATTACAGAAATACCTTTGCAACCTGCAACCAACTTTCTACAATTTTACCCTTTGTGAACAATTAATTGTGCACTACCTGTGCACCTTGACACCCAACTTTGAACGCTTTGACTTCACCCATGTTGACCTTTGACCTTGAACATGTTGACTTTGACCAATTTTACTTTGACTATTTAACTTTGACTACAATTGACTTTGACCAATATGACTTTTATGGGCTCAACACAATCCCACAAAGAAATTTGGAGAGTTAAAACTTGTAATTAACCCCTGATCCAACCATGTAAACTATTGTGCATAGGAGTAGATGCATTTGAGTATAGTGCACAACCAAAGTATGCATATAGGAACATTATTGACTTCGTAACTCTCACTCACACACACACAATACACCAAGTTGACTAACCTCTAACCCCAAAGAACAACATGTTGGTATTGTAGAGGTAACACAGTATTATCTTGTTTCGTACACAACTCTAATATGACTTTGTTCTTCCATTAGATAAGCGATCATCAGACACTACAAGAAATATCATGGATGAAGTAGCAAGAACTAGCTCTCAGACAGACACAAGTCAACAGGTTGTTGATATGGAGAGCTTACCCATCATGCGTGAGATGAATGAACGATCGGAGGAATTGCAAGCCGTACAGATCATACCCATACAAGACCCCCCGAGCGGCCACACCATGCCAATTGGAAAAACCTCCCATTGGTTTAGAGAGGTAGCAAGACCATTAGGAGAGGGCTCTTACCTTTGGGAGGTAGAGATAGAGTTCAATGGAAAGTGGGGGAAGTACCATTTCTTCTTCGCAAGTTTGAGAAGTTACAATATGCGAAAGCACCCCGCCCAGTGTTGCTGAAAGCGAGATTGGATGCGTACTTTAGTGCTAAGCTTCCCAAGCCTGACTTCATGCGATGCTACTATCTCATCAACACCCTTAACTCCTAGCAAGAATCCCAAAGCTTCAAGCATGTTTGTGCTTCCATCTCTAACCAAGGACAACAAATTGAAGTAGTTTAAGTTAACCAATAACCTAGTACATGAGGCTCTGGATATGAAAGGGATGCACATATCCACTAAGAAGGAGATTCTAGTGCTAGAGAGCATGAAAAATAGAAATCTGAAAAAGCTCAAAGATATGGTGGACATGATATCCAACATTGCAGTTCACCTGAGAATGTGCATGCAACATTCTGCCTTTCCAGCACAAGACAGGTTCACCATGCCACCTAAGAAAGTATGGTTTAGTTTATATCTTGCAGAGACTCAAAACCTAACTATTAACCTACCTCACTGGATCATTGATCAGATCCACTTGGCACACAAATGATGGCCACACAAGTCAGTATTGTATGGATGTTGTGCCCTAACAAGGATTATCTATCGACGTTTGGCTTATGACATTCCAATCCAGAGAGCTCTAATGTGGAATAGGGTACAACAATTTAAAGGCCAAACTTCTATAGGACCCCCATCAAAGTGGATGCGAGGAGTAGTACCGTGTGCTTAGCCACAAGAAGCCACTTTAACCCCAAAAGTCACTCCCTCAGAAGTTTCATCTGTGTCCCCACCACACAGATATTAGGTTCACAAACACTCACATCCACTTCACTATACACAAATACCATGATCACTTCACCTACCATCCCCTCTTATATGGTAGCTCCCACATGCACCGCATTGTCCGATCCTATGGATATTTCTCCACCCATTGCACCTCCCCCTCCCCCATGCTTCCACCATCCTCACTCCCCCCTCCACCAACATCACCGGTATCATCATGCACAACATCCACCATTCCCATCCCCATTCCCATTCCCCTTGCATTAAACACTATTCCCTTTGCATCTACACATGTAAATACTACATTCAATATGATAATTCAATGTGTATCATAGCTCCAACAAGGCTATCAATAATTGGAAGATTGGAATGCTTCCTTCCAGGCAGAATCTCAAAGATTACAAGCATGAGTCACAATTTTAGAAGCAGACAATGAAAGACTCTAGGTTGAATACTTCACACTACAACAAGCTCATACAGAAGTGGAGTCCAAGGTACCCAACATGGATGAACAAGCTCTCAAACACTTGGAGTATATGCTACACGAGCAAAATGTAACCAACGCAAAACTACAAAGGAATCTCGAGCTTCTCAAGAAGCATATGTCTGCACTGGAAGAAAATAAGAGATTACAGCAGCAAGACCAAGATAATCTCGAGGCTATTATGGAAAGGACACCGGGCGCAGTGATCATTCCTACACGGTTTCAAGCTATTCCCTTAGATGACATCAAGGTATTACTCGAGGAACATGCTGGTTTCATAGAATCCTATAAGAAACTAGAAAAAAGTGTGCATACCTCAAGAAGCAATTAACCACAACAAGCACATCTAGGCCAGAGGCTGCCACCCTCCCACAAAATATAAAGGAAGTAGAAACCCTCAAGAAACAGGTTGAAGAACTCCAAGCAAGGCTATTACCGTATGAGAGGCCACCTTCTCCGATTGAATACCTAGATCCAGACATAGTAATGGAAATCCCTGTTGAAGAATCCTTTGAAAAAATGTATGAGTCCATGCTAGTACCTTGAGGGCGCATCACTGAAGAGGGTAGAGACACATTTGAAATTGAAGCACTAGATTGGCTCAGGCAAGTAGTAGAGATAGGCCAAACTCATGATGATATGGTAGCATTACAAATCCAAGCACTATCCAATCTAGAAGAAATGGTTCTCAAGTTCGCTTATTTCTAGAACTTATCACATCAATGCCTCATCACCATATCAGAGTAGCAATACATGCCATATTTCATATTATTGACAGATTATAAAGTAGAAATCAAGAGGCATACACAAAAAGAACCCACATTTGCTACTCAATTCGAGCCAAATGACTTACTTTTTATTCATTCATGGCTACCCTTTTTGACCATTGCCTTTTTATTCATTCATGGCTATCCTTCCATGCTCTTGTCCTTTTCTTAGTTAGACTCTTAGTCTTAGTAACCTCAAAACTCTTTTCTTGACTTAAGCCTTGGTTCTACTATAATGCTTGAGGTCTAGTGACACTTGCACTGGGGCAGTGGAAGTCACACTTCCAGTAGAATCTACGACTAACCCAGTAACATTAATAGGAGTGATCTTTGGCACACTATTTAGGTTCCTAGGACAGTCTCATAAAAGGTGCTTCTTCCCACAATATTGACAAAAACCTTGAATTGTCATTGATTGGGGTCACATAGGTGCAGGTATAGGGCAATCACAAATGAAGTGATCTCCCTGGCATTTGTAGCATGGTCCTCTAGGTGTTAGGGCTTCTTAGAAAACTCAGTGATGAAAGCTTCTATCAATTGGTCTATGTTTTTGAATTGTCTCTAATGTAGTGGTTGGAACCAAGTCAAGGCAGTGTTCTTGAGAGTTAGGCCAAAATCATTGTATTGTATGAACAAGTCATCAACTTGCTCAGCTCTCAAGACTTGCCTAAATTCTACCACATGATTGTAAGGGTCTCTTGTACCATCGAAATAGTTCTTCATGGATTTAACCATTTGCGTAGGCCTCAAGATTCTGGGGTATTATATAGGCTTAGGCAAGGGAAAGTCATCCATGCCTCTTTGATGTCTCAGAATTTGTGTCTTCCCTAATCTATTCTTTCTACATCTAATCCTAACCGCTCTCTTCTTAAGGGGTTTTCAAAGCTCACTTTGAGTCTATCTCTAATCCTGTCCCTCTAAGTTTCATGAGCTTGGGATGTTCTAGCTCCGTGGTGACAATAAGAGACATTGAATCTTGGTTGGAGTTTGCCAGAGCAATGTTAAAAGAAAAGAATTGTCCAAACTATCTTTGGGCTTAGGCTATAAATACAGCCACTCATCTTGTAAACAGATTACCATGTACAGGTTTAAATGGAATGACCCCTTATGAAGCTTGGTGGGGTAAGAAACCAACACTTGATCATTGTAAAGTGTTTGGATCAGTTGCTTATGCTTATGTACCATCACAACTGTTGATGTATGAAACACCACAAGAAATGAATTAATGTGACACTAGAACACCTCTATGGTCACCATTAACTCATTGCCACTCCAAACTTTGAGAAATGATAGCCTAAAGTGAGAACTTTGCTTCTACAGAAATTCCTAGTCACCGAAATGACATACCTTCAGTATTTTGCTAATTTCTCCTAGCTCAAGTATTATTTTTCCATGAAACTTAATAGGCTGAAACTAGAAGAGTAGAGCTTTCCAATAAGCTATCATATGCATCAAACGGATCTCTAGAACTCAAGTTATGGCTCTCACAAGATGACCCTGTATGACCTTCCAAAACTGGAAATTTTACCTGTTTTAGTAAGAGCGCCTGTTTAAAATTAGAATTCGATGCCTAGCATCGACTTGCAACGAGAATTCGATGCCAGGCATCAACTTGGGATGTTTTTGGCCACTTTTCAGCAGGGATTCGATGCCGGGCATCGACTTCCCGCATAAAGTCTTGATCTTTTGGACACCAAAACTATAGGTGATTTCATGCACACTTAGAATATGACTTATCAACTGGAATTCGATGCCACGCATCGAGTTGCTCCAACAACATCATGTTTTTCAAACACTTCAGTACTGAATGAAAAATATAAATGAAAATATGACTTATCAACAGAGATTCGATGCCAGGCATCGAGTTGCTTGGAAAACTTGATCTTTTTAACTCATCACACAGTAGACAAGCATGGAGATGATGGAGAGAGACTCATACACAGAACTTTACTTAGTTCTTTCTCATAGCTATGAAAACTCAGAAGTTTTACAGATGCTTTTTCACTCAGAGAAGCCCGACTATACTCAGTCGTATAAAATGAACTCCTTTTCTCTTCCTTCTCTCTATTCTCTCACCACGTCAGTTAATACTAACTAACTTATATAGATTTTCTCATTCCCGTGATTTTTAAAAAACTTCTAGAACTAAAGTGAACTAACTTTACAAGTATGATACACTTGTGAATTTGTCCCTTCACATAGGCATGGGGTTTTCTTCCTAGATTTGACCTTCAAATATATGTCTAATTAGTGATTGTTTCTCCAACAGCTCGCCCTCAATCACTAATTGACATTCCCTGTTTCTTCATATCTTCTTCTTTTCTTTTACTCCTGCCATGCTTTTGAATCTGCTGGTCTTCACACCATCCAAGCTCTTTGTCATTATGTCTGCTAACTGATCTTTAGTAGAAATGTACTCCACTTCAATCTCCTTCTCCATTACCTTTTCTCTGAGAAAATGATATTGTATCTCTATGTGCTTTGTCCTTGCATGAAATACTGGATTTGCTGCAAGATAAAGTGAACTCATATTATCTCCATGTATTGTAGGTGTACCTTGATCAATGCCTAAGCTCTTGAACAATGTCTGCATCCATATGACTTCCTTAGCTGCTTCCACAAGTCCTTTGTACTCTGCTTCAGTTGATGATAATGCTACTGTATGTTGTTTCTTTGAACACCAACTTACAAGCTTATCACCAATATATATCATGTAACCATGAGTTGATCTTCTGTCATCTTGGTTACCTGCCCAATCTGAATCACTATAGGCTCTCAACTTCAAATCTGATGTAAAAGGATAATATAATTCTTCCTTTATAGTTCCTTTGATATATATGAGAACTCTTTGACCTGCAATCCAATGTGGGTCCTTTGGACAATGCATGAATTGTGACAAAACTCCCACTGCATAACTAAGATCAGGTCTTGTTAGTGTAGCATAAATCAAACTACCCACAAGAGATTGATACTTCCTCATATCTTTGTATTATGCACCATCATATTTACTGAGCTTGTGATTAACTTCAAGTGGAGTTGAAGCTTCTCTACAATTTTCCATATCAAACTTCTTCAACAAGTTCAGAAGATACCTTTCTTGTGACACATATATGCCATGATCTGTATAAGTAACTTCCATTCCAAGAAAGTATGATAACTTTCCTAGGTCACTGATCTTGAATTCTTTTTCAAGCAATCTCTTTACCTCCTTGATTCCTTCATTTGAAGTACTTGTGATTATAATGTCATCTACATAAATACAAATGTAGATTGTACCTTCCTCTCTTCTTTTGATAAGTAGACTTGAATCTGCTTTTGAACTTTGATATCCAAGATCATTGAGATACATCACCAGTCTATAGTTCCAAGCTCTTGGAGCTTGCTTCAATCCATACAATGCTCTTCTCAACCTGCAAACAAAATTTGGATACTTGGAATCTATAAACCCTTGAGGTTGTTCCATGTATACCTCATCTGATATGTATCCATTCAAGAATGCATTTTTTATATCCAATTGACTTAGAGTCCATCCTTTTGAAGCTGCAATAGCAATGATTGTCCTTATAGTTGACATCTTAGCTACAGGACTGAATGTCTCATCATAATCTATGCCATAAGTCTGGGCATAGCCTTTCACCACCAGTCTAGCTTTGTATCTGGCTATACTTCCATCTGCAAGCTTCTTCACTTTATAAACCCATTTATTTCCAATTACTTTCTTACCATTTGGTTTAGGAACAAGTTCCCATGTCTTGTTCTCCTCCAGTGCATTGAACTCTTCCTTCATTGCTTCTTCCCATTGTTTCTTACCTTTAGCTTCATCATAGTTCTGAGGTTCTTCATCATCTTTCACCATATATGCATAGTTCTTCTGAGTTATGTAAGAAGTATCATAAGAATACCTTTCTGGTTGTCTTCTAGTCCTGCTTGACCTTCTTGGTTCACATTCTTCATAAGTATCTGGATACACTTCTTCATCAAATATAGGAGCTTCTTCATTTCTTCTTGTTAATCCACTTGTGGATGTACTTGCTTGCATATAGTCTTCATCTCTATTTACCTGCACAATTGATTTTCCTTTCTCACATCTTCTTACCTCTTCTTCAAATTCTTCAGCTGTATGACTTTGATCTGCATACCAACTTTTCTGTTCATCAAATGTAACATCTCTAGAAACAATAAATTGTTTTGTTAGAGGATTCCACAACCTGTAACCCATCTGCTTTTCATCATAACCAATGAACACATATTTTTCTGCCTTTGGTTCAAGTTTATGCCTAAGTTGTGATGGCACATAAGCATATGCAATTGATCCAAACACTCTACAATGATCTAGTGTTGGTTTCTTACCCCACCAAGCTTCATATGGAGTCATTCCATTCAGAGCTACACATGGTAATCTATTCACAAGATATGTAGCTGTATTTACAGCCTCAGCCCAAAGATAATTTGGACAGTTCTTCTCCTTTAGCATAGCTCTAGCAAACTCAACCAAAGTCCTGTTCCTTCTTTCTGCTACACCATTTTGTTGTGGTGTATACCTGCAAGTTATTTCTCTCTTAATACCTGCATTCCAAAGATAATCATGAACTCTTGGGAGAAATATTCTCCCCCTCCATCAGACCTCAGTCTCTTAAGCTTTTGACCTATTACTCTCTCTGCATATGCATGAAAATGCTTGAAGGCTCCAAACACTTCTGATCTTTCCTTCAAAACATATAATGTTATCCATCTGGTAGCATCATCAATGAAAAGAACATAATACCTTGATCCATTGATAGATCCTTCTTTTGTTGGTCCCCATACATCTGTATGAATGAGCTCTAGTAGTCCATCATGTTTGAATCCTTTCTTTTGAAATGGTAACCTGTGTGCTTTACCCATTTGACATGCTTCACATTTATAAACCATATGTTGACTTTGCACATTTGGTAATCCTAGTACAGACTGATTAGCAACCATAGCTTTAATTCCTCTTTCATTAAAGTGACCTAATCTCTTATGCCAGAGATCAAGTTCTGTAATCACTGCTTCACCATGTGTGAGCAAAGCTTGACCAATGTTTCCTTGCACTCTTAAAGTAAAGAGTCTACCTTCTTTCTTACCAGAGACAACCTGATTATACCCATTCTCTGGATCTTCAACAAATACTCCTTCATTTGTAAACCTGACTTGAAAACCTTTTTCAACTATCTGTCCCACACTAATCAAGTTTTTAGGTATTGTGGGAACATACAAAACATTGGTTAGCAAATCTGCTCCACTCTTGCATTTCACTTTTCCAATTGAATGTACACTACGTCTTGTATTATCACCAGTTTGAACTGTGTGACTCGAAATACCTTTTTCCAATTCTGACATCAATTCTATGTTTCCTGACAAATGATTAGAACATCCAGAGTCAATGTAAAATACCTTTAGATCTTCTTTATCTGATGTGTTGATTGAGTTCATCATCAATGATGTATGACTTTCATTCTGTGTGTCATTTGCATAGTTGTAGTAGGTGGTGTTGGAGGATTGATTCTGTCCCCAACTTCTTCCTCCACCTCTACCATAGCCTCCTCTTTGACTTTGTCTACCTCTTTGAAAATTACTTTGATATCTTCCACCTCGACCTCTGCTATTGTTGTTTTGATTCTGGTTTGATCCTTGTTGGTTGTGCCAACAGTCATGAGCCAAATGATTACTCAATCCACAGATCCAGCAAGCCTTCTTGTTGTTATTTTGATTACCTCTTCCTCTTCCAAAACCTCTTGCTCTTCCTCTGCCAGTGCCTTTACCTCTTGCATAATAAGCTTGAAAACTAGACTCCTCTTCATCCTTTGCTTTACCTTTATCTCCTTTCTTCTTATTCTTCATGTACATTGCAGAACTTTGTCCTTTATCTCCATCTCCCTTCAAGTCTTGCTCATATGTGAGCATCAAACCAAGCAACTAGTTCAAATCTGGAACATAATGATTTAATGAAGGTTCTGTTGATAAGACAAAAGGTTTCCACCTTTCATCTCCTCTCAAACCTGCAAGTAGTTGAGCAATCAATTTGTGATCTTCAACATCTTCATCTATGGATCCAAGACTATCTGCTAGATCCTTCATCTTAGTGACATAATCACTAATACTTTGACTTGGCTTCTTCTTGAATGTTGTAAACTCTGACCATAGACTTGCTTTCCGTGCTTTAGTAGTGCTTTGGAAATGATACTCCAATGCATTCCATATATCTTCAGATGATTCCAATCCTCTGATGTGTGGTAGCAAATGATCAGAGATTGTATTGTAGATGTAGGCTTTTGCACTTGCATCCTTCTTCTGCCAATGCTTTAAAGCATCAAGTTCTTCTTTCTTTGGTCGGCTTTCATCTTCAAATACTGGCTTCTCTTCTTCACCTGTAACATATATCATGAGATCTTTACTCATAAGTAAGGCTTCCATTCTCATTACCCATGCGGGGTAATTATCTCTGTCCAGTTTGTCAATGGAGATATGATCTGCCATAGTTCTTTTCTTCTGCTGCAACCTGTGAGCTTAAAGGATAAAGGATAATACCTTTTGAAGTTCTTTGTGTATGAGGATACTTTTGAAGTAACCTTTTGATGCCTTGTGTCTTCAAATGCTTCACCTTTCAAACTTTAATGGAAAACTTTACAAAACTTCTCGTACCTTTGTCGTCTTCTGCTCTCGAGAATCTTTCTGCTCTGATACCACTTGTTGATGTATGAAACACCACAAGAAATGAATTAATGTGACACTAGAACACCTCTATGGTCACCATTAACTCATTGCCACTCCAAACTTTGAGAAATGATAGCCTAAAGTGAGAACTTTGCTTCTACAGAAATTCCTAGTCACCGAAATGACATACCTTCAGTATTTTGCTAATTTCTCCTAGCTCAAGTATTATTTTTCCATGAATAGGCTGAAACTAGAAGAGTAGAGCTTTCCAACAAGCTATGATATGCATCAAACGAATCTCTAGAACTCAAGTTATGGCTCTCACAAGATGACCCTGTATGACCTTCCAAAACTGGAAATTTTACCTGTTTTAGTAAGAGCGCCTGTTTAAAATTAGAATTCGATGCCTAGCATCGACTTGCAACGAGAATTCGATGCCGGGCATCGACTTGGGATGTTTTTGGCCACTTTTCAGCAGGGATTCGATGTCGGGCATCGACTTCCCGCATAAAGTCTTGATCTTTTGGACACCAAAACTATAGGTGATTTCATGCACACTTAGAATATGACTTATCAACTGGAATTCGATGCCAGGCATCGAGTTGCTCCAACAACATCATGTTTTTCAAACACTTCAGTACTGAATGAAAAATATAAATGAAAATATGACTTATCAACAGAGATTCGATGCCAGGCATCGAGTTGCTTGGAAAACTTTGCACATATCTTGACAAAGAGCTTGGATGGAGTAAAGACAAGCAGATTCAAAGAAATGGCAAGAATAAAAGAAAAGAAGAATATATGAAAGATGAGAGGATGTTAATTAGTGATTGAGGGGGAGTTGTTGGAGATTCACTCACTAATTAGACATAAAGACATGAAGACATATGAAGGATGAAGAAAGACAAAGAGAAGCAGAAACAAAGCATTCAGAAAAATCAAACCTTAGTGAAGGAACAACTTCACGACTGTAATATAGTTCATAGAAACTTCCAGAACTACGGGTTTTGAGTCTCGGAACAAATATGTATATATATGAGTTAGAAGATCATAATAATAGAGGCTACTGAGAGTAGAGAGAGAGCACATAGAGTAGAAGGAAGTACGTATATGTAGAGATGAATAATAGAACCTGAATTGTCAGGTATTCCTCTGTAAGAGAGATGGTAAGGAAGAACTACTCAAAATAGGAGAGTTTTCCATGGCTATGAGCAAAGTGAGACCAAGCCATTCTGTACACATCTTCTCTAATAGAAAACACATGTTTGTGTGGAAGAATTTGAGCTTATTCTTCTTGTGTGAAGAAATCTAAGTATTTTCATGTTACTATGAAAGTTAGTTAATAGTTACAGTTTTCTCAGTATACATTTTACGGTACTTCTACAAGTTAGATCTCGTAGTATAGTGTAAAGGTTTTCATAAGTGATAGCTCATCTTGAAGCTAGTAATCTCAACTACAAACTGATCAAAAGAGTTTTGTGAAACGGGACATGTACGCACAGTACTGTGTTTGACAATAAAGGCATCCAAAACTGATGAAGTTTTCCTCAAACTTCAGATAGAGTTCATTCACTGAAGGAAGTTCAGGTATTACTTCCTTACTTCATTTACAACCATTTGAAGTAACCACAAATAGAATTGCAATTGATTTCGGTGACATTCCGATAACAGTCCGGTGAAGTTTACGAAAATATTTCGGTGAGTTTAAAAATCAATTTTGGCACAGTTAAGTGACTAAAAGGTTATCTAACAGTAAGCAAGCACAGAATTGTAAAGGTTGAAGTAAACCAGATCAGAATTGAATCCTGAAGAAGAAGCGAAGTTTTCTATAAAGTGAATTTGATATTTCACTAAATACAGTTATAAACTTTTCAGTTTCAGAAAGGTTTCTAAGCTACTGATGATTATAGAGGTGTTCTAATATCACTCTAGCTTAGTTGTTGTGGCGGGGCAAATTCTGCAGCTTAGTTTTCAAGCCCTTGCCATGTCAACAGACATGTGCTTGGAGGTGGGCAGACAGACTACATAGCTCTCGTAGGAATTCTGATGAATATCGATTCATAGAAGAAGAGGTGTCTGGTTCAGTGGAGTTAGGCACATAAGCTTCCTAGGGAGGAAAGCTTATTCTATCACTTGCCCTCTCCTTAGCTTGGGAGGTGGCTCCTTTTCCAGACTTTGCAAGTAACCTCTCCAATCTATCTAATAGACCATCAAAATGCAATGGTGTTCTAGTGGAGCTAGAGCCATTGAACAAGGGACTGGCGTCAAACATGGCTTGTGCCAATTCTACCATCTTAGCACAAAGTTTTGTTCTCTCTATCTCTAGATCAGCTCTAGGTTAAGATTTGTCATGATCTATCACATTTGGCCCTTCTTGGATTCTGGTCTGATATGCTTTAAGCATCATGTCTAGATCCTCGGGAGTGGGATCAGCTAGGACTGATCCTACTCTGGGTGGTGGGTGGGTTAGGTGTGGTGGATTAGAAGGTTGGGGAATGGAAGGTGATGGGTTGGAGGGAGATGGAAATGTTGGTGGTGGGGTAGTGTGAGAGTGAGTTTGAGATGTGAGTTCAATTATCTTTGCTTTTGTTTCTCTCAAGCTTTCCTCAAGTTTGCTCATTTTCTTTGACCATTGTCTTTTCATTCTCTCCCGGCTATCTCTCCAAGCTCTTGTCCTTTTCTTGGTTATGCTCTTAGTCTCGCTAACCTCAAAACTCTTTTCCTGCCCTACACCTTGTGCTGCAAAGCTTGAGCTCGGGTGACTACTTGCACTGGGGTAGTGGAAGTCACACTTCCTGTAGAGTCTAGTATTAACCCAATAGCATTGATACAAGCGATTTTTGGCATGTTGATGGGGTTCTTGGGACATTCTTGTAACAAATGCTCCTTTCCACAATCTGGGCAAAAGCCTTGAATCGTCCCAGATTGGGTTTGTGTAGGTGCCGATAGAGGGCAATCACGAATGAGGTGATCTCCCTGACATCGGATGCATGGCCCTCTAGGAAATGGAGGTCTTATCTGCCTAGGTTGAGGTCTAGAGTTGGGGTTTGCGTACATGACATTTGCATAATCTGGCTCCCAACTAGATTCACTGGGTTCTTCATAATAGTATGACGAATTATGCTCTGGTGACTGCATGTAGTAAGCCTATGGGCTATCAATATGTGTAGAGTCAAAACTATGATCACTTGGGTCACTTTCTGATAGCAATGGTGTTACTGGGACTATGGCTCTGTTCAGATTTTCTTCTGCAGATGCATATTTCACTTGAATCACATTGGTTGGAGCAGGGGGTTGCTATGCTAGGACTGGTTGAGGTCTCTGTTGCTCTTGATGGGGTGGTTGGTAGGATTGTTGGGGCCTACCATACTACTGTGGTGGATATTGGGTCTGGAATCTGCCTTGTTGTGAATATGGTTGAGGGTATTTTTGTCTGACAGTTTGTTTGTTATAAGGGTAGTCTTGTGCGGTGTGGTTGGTGTACCTTCGCTCAATGGTGCAGTATTGACTACTAGGATTCAGTTGGGGTTGGGCCATAATGGGACATACACTCACCATATGGTCTCCTCCACAGGTATAGCATCATTTCCCTGGGGAAAATCTAGGAATCTTCTTGCCATAGACACCTAATTTTTGAGCTACCTTTTCTGCTAGATCCTCAATCGACGTGGATTGTGAGGAAGCGAGGCTAGTAGAACTATCTGAATCTTTATAGATTTTTGAGAGCTCTAATTCCTCCCCTAGATTGTCTTCGATGTCTATGCACATGCGTACACACTCTTCTATGGATTTGGGGTCCTTCAAGTACACGTATGATCTCAATTTGGTACTTAGCAATCTGTCTAGAAATAAGGCCACTTGTTTGGCTGGAGTGGGTAACTCTGGAACAGGGCATCTCTCAAGGTATTGCCTAAACCTTCTTCCTGCGAGCCTCACTGTCTCTTGAGGTGTTTGCTTGAAGTTGTATATCAGGGAGGATGTGTTATGCCTAATACCACTCTTGGAAAACTCAGTGATGAACGCTTCAAGAAGTTGATCTATATTTCTGAACTGACCTTGGTGAAGCGATTGAAACCAAGTCAATGCGGTGTTCTTGAGGGTTATGCCAAAAGCATTGTATTGAGTGAACAAGTCTTCAACTTGCTTAGCTCTCAAAACTTGCCTAAACTCTGCTATGTGATCATATGGGTCTCCTGTGCCATCGAAGCAATTCTTCATGGATTTAACCAATTGTGTAGGCCTCAAGGTTCTAGTGTGTTCTCTAGGCCTTGGCAGAGGGAGTTCGTCTTCATTTCTTAGATTCCTTGGGTCTCTCTGTCTCTCCCTATTCACCCTATCCGTCTCAGTCGTCGTTCTTTCTCTTCATAGTGGGTTAGCAAAGCTCACCTCGGGTCTATCTCTACTCCTTTCTCTTTGAGTCCCATGAGCTTGAGATGTTCCAGCTCATTGGTGACCATAAGGCACAGTGGATCGAGGTTGGGAAAAACAAATTCGCCCTTCCATGTGTATGCGTGCCTTCCATGCTCCGAGACCACAAAGATCCTCTCAGAAGCATCATCTAAGTAGGTCACTTTACCTGGGCTGTCAGGATCCTTGAATTCATAGATGGTAAGTGCCCCCACTTCGTTAGGCTTCTCAGGCTTATACCTCCAAAAAGCCCCATCCGTCTCTCGATTCATGAGCAAATCTATGCTCCTATTGTCTTGGGAAACCCACTCTAGAGTAATGATTCTGGTCAGGATCGATTTGCCTCGAGGAGTTCTCGGCTCTCTTCCTAAGTTTCCTTGCTCTATGTCGCCCATGTCAGCCTCTGCGATCACATTGTCGAACTCATCTGTCCTATCTAGGAGGGTGTTGAACATATAAATTGTTCCTTCTTTATCTAGATATGCTCCATTTTTTAACTTGACTACCGGATGTTCTAGTCCATGGGGTTGATCTGTGTTTCTAATCTGGACCACAAATCTTCTCAAGCCATCTTCGTAGATGCGAGCACCTAGATGATTGGTCCTGATATATTCCAATTGAGTCTTGTATGGTCCTTCTGGCTTTTCTGGGTATGCCACTCCTGAACTACCTACTGGTCTCTCCAGGTTATGGGACATCTCATAATCGCTTGTTTCTCAACTTAGAGTGTATGGATAATCACTCAATTTCTAGGCCCAAGACCTAGCAGTATGATTGACACTAGCTTCAGAAGACCTGAGGCTTTGTCTATCTCGGCCTAAGTGTCTTCCTGACCTTAGGTTCATATGCCTGGGTTTTCTAACCTCTAGTCCCAAGTACAATCTCATTGCAGGTTAGTTCATATCAATCACTTTGTTCTTTTTAGTTGATTATTGTGTTAAGCCCTTGTTTGAAATCACGTCGTCAAGAATATTTAAGTGAATTTCACACTTGATAATTGATCAATTCCAGATTACTTTTGTCCCTTAGAGCTTTTGCACTTTAGACCCTCTTATTGCTTGTACTTAGTTGATTAGTTTTCTTGGACTTGATTCATGCCTAGCATCGCTCTAATTACTCACCACACCTAAGTCGCACTTAGCCTAAGCTAGGAATTGACAAAGGGGGTTGAGAGAACTTCCAACCTCCAATCACTTGTTGCTCCGGTCACTACACAAGCCCAGGAAGCCTTCTCCCTAGCTTGGTATCCTCCCTATCTTGCTTTGGATGCCTTGATTCCTCACAATGTTCCTACAAAGGTTCACAAGTTAATATGGCCCTTTATCGCAATCAATTGATAGACACACATTAAGAAGTATAGCCCCCTTTTTTAATAGCTCTCTATGCCCCCAAAATTCCTATGACCACTTGTTCCCACCTAGTGGCCACTTTAAAAATACATGTTCTAAGACTCCACATATGACTCTTACAAAAACCAGTCGAGGTCCACATAGAATTCTCTTTCCAAGGAGACCAAAATCTCATCAATCGGAGTTCGTATGGTGAAGTTAGGACCATTCAGGCACTTGGGGTCAAAATAGGTTCTCAGGGTTCAGGGATTTATCTAAGGTTTTCTAATTATTTTTCCCACTTATAGGACTCTAAGGTAGTCCCAATTTGTCAAAAATCAAGCCCAAAATAAGGCGTAAAATTGGTGTATCATGATAGCTCAGGTCGATGTGTCACGATAGACCAATGTGTCGCGATAGGTCAGTGTATCGTGATAGACCAATGTGTCACGATAGCTCGCTGTGTCACGATAGACCAATGTGTCGCGATAGGTCAATGTGTCATGATAGCTCAGTGTGTCACAATAGGTCAGTGTGTCGTGATAGACCAGTGTGTCACGATAGGTCAGTGTGTCGCGATAGACCAGTGTGTCGTGATAGCTCGGTGTGTCGTGATAGACCAATGTGTCACGATAGCTCAGTGTGTCATGATATACCAGAATATGGCGAATTCTAATGATCAAGCTAGTGATCCTGGAAGCTCTCAGCCTGCACTGTGTCGTGGTGCACTCAGAATCGTGATAGGGTCGACTTTTCGATGTGTCACGATAGCTCAAGGTCGACGTCTTGGGGCTTGCGTAGACAAATTCCGTACCTGCAGAGCTTGTTGGGGATGGTGATGCTTTTGAAACCTGCAAGAATCATGCAAAAAACACACAAAAACAGCAATGCACTCTTGCTCTCTCTCAAACTCTTACTATGCAAATGAGGTGAATGAAATGGGAGTGGGAATATGAAAGGAAGATGGAGAAGGCGTGGAGTAGAGATGGAGATGGTGATGGAGATGAAGATGAAAGGAAATTAGTGAAAAATAAGAACTAACCTACTACTTACCTTTCCAACGAATCCTCTCTACGTCTTACCATCACACGCTCGTCCTCAAAGCTCGGTCCCCGGAAACGGTGCCAAAATTTGGTGTAGCTCAATGATGAGTAGCACCTCCTTTAATGTCAATCTGGGAAGACGTGAGGATGGTATGAAGACCTCGAATAAGTGATGGCACAAGTGTGTGAGTGAGAAGCACACAAACATGCACACACATACACACACATGCGCACACAAGGCAAGAACAAAGAGAGAGACAATGGAGTAACTTCAATTGCAAAAGAGTTCTCATACAAGTTCAAATCCACAACAAGCTAGCCTCAAAAATGAGCTCTCTAGCTCTTTTTATAGTTTTTTACTAGCTTTGGTCCTGTCCAGACCTAGTGTCCAGCCTAGTTAAAAATTAGGTTCTAGAGCTTATTTGAGGGCTCAAACAGAATCTAAAAATTATAAAAATTGGCATGTAGCTAATTCTAATACTCCTCAAGCTCAAGGACTCCTCGGCTTGCACAAAATGGAGTTAGAAAAAGGTGAGATGGTATTTAGAATGGTTTTTAGTGATGAGAATCCCTTTTTAAAATAATTTGAGGATTGAAAAAATTTGATTGGTTGCCTCAGTGCTAGATCTGCATCTATGCCTGTACTTGCTTCTTCCAAGATACCAACAATGTGTTATCTAAATAGGCCACTTTGATTAGGGTATCATGATCTTTAAATTCACATATCGTCACACTTCCTACTTTTCTAGGTTGATCGATCTTAAACCTATAAAAGGCTTCATCAGTCTCTCTATTCCAAAATAACTCTACACCTTTGTTGTCTTGGGGAATCCATTCTAGTGTGAGTATTCTAGTTAAGATCAATTTACATCTTGGGGATCTTGGCTCTCCTCCTAAATTCCCTTGCTCTATGTCACCTATTTCAATCTCTAGGATTATACTGGCAAATTCATATGTTCTATCTAGGTGGTTGGTGACTGCATACATGATTTCTTCTTTATCAATGTATGAAGCCTCTTCAGATTTGACTACTGGGTGTTCTAGTCCAATAGGTTGATAAGGGTTTTTAATTTGGACAACGGATCTTCTTAGACTGTCCTCATAGATGTGAGCACCTAATCGATTGGTCTTGATATATTCCAGTTGAGTCTTATAAGGTCCTTCTGGTTTTTTTAGATATGCCACTCTTGAGCTACCTACTAGTGTCTCCATGCTATACGACATTTCAGAGTCACTTGTTTCTGAACTTAGAATGTATGGGTAATCACTCAATTGTTGGATCCATGACTTGGTTGTATGATTGATACTAGCTTCAGAAGATATGATGCTTTTTCTATCATGTCTTAGATGTCTTCATGAACAAAGGTTCATATGCCTTCACTGTTATCCCAGTTTCCCCAAGTACAACCTCGTTGTATTAGTCCCTTGTTCTTTTTATTTTACTTAGGCTGTCACTTCTTGTTCCAATAGTTTTCATCATGAGGAATACTTGAAGTTTATCGCACTTGAAAGTTGATCGCTAGATTATTTCCTTTCACTTTTGGGTTTGTCTCAAAACTAACCTATTTATGCTTGCACTTGAGTAATTAGGGTTCTTGTACTTGTATCATGCCTAATGTAGCCCTAATTAATCAACATCACTAGATATACTTAGCCTAAGCTAGGAATTGATTGAGGGGATTGAGAATGCTCTAACCTCAAGTCTCGTATCCCTTGGATCACCCTTGAGTGCTCAAGAAACTCATTCCCAAGCTTGCAACACGCCCTTGCTCTAGACGCCCTTCGATGCTCTCAATGGACCTATAAAAGGCCCACAATTAGATCAAGAGGTAAATCTTGAATTAATAGACCATTTTCATTCATGTAATTCAAAGACCAAATTTCACTTATCTTTATGAAAGACTTTCCTAGAGATCCTTTAGCTTTCCAATGAACTCAGGATCACAGAAAATGGATTTTGTATGAAAAAGTTATATCAGTTCAGGGTTCTAGGGGTTAAAAAAGGCAAATAGGCAAACAAGACTTTTTGAAATATTTGCTTGGGGACCTCATGATGCTCGAATCACTTGAAATTTTTGGCAAATACTAGCAAAAAATTCAAAAATAAAAGCCCTAAAATTTTGGTCCAAATTGCATGTCAATCGTGATGGACAAGGCTATCAATCACGATGGACAGAGCTGTCCATCATGGCTTGTCAATCGCAATTGATGGCTTTGATCACGATCGATGGTGTTGATCGTGATTGATAGTGTTGATCGCCATGGATGGTGTCAATTGTCATAAACAATGTTGATCACAATGGACTGAATGTTTCGGTTTTTTTGCATAGCTTTGTGTCAATCGTGGCCCTATGCATCAGGATGGATAGGTTTTTTGCCGTGTTTAAGTGTCAATCACAATATTTGTGTCGATTGTGATGGACACGCGTGTCCATCGCGATGGATGCTATCTGTCGCGATGGATAGAGGCATCCACCATGGTCTATCAACTGCGATGGATAGGTTTTCATCGTGATGGATAGTGTCATTGTGATTGATGGTGTCGATCACGATTGATAGAAAAAATGCAATTTTTTTTGAAATTTTTGTGTATTTGTGATGCTCAAGTCCTCTAGTCTATGGTAATGCACTTAGTTTTACGAAAGGACCAATTTTTTGTCTGTTGTGATTGACAAAGATCAATGCCCTCGGACTTGTGCAGAGATTTTTTGTACCTACTGGAGTTGCTGCATTTGCTGTGGATGCTCGTACCTGCAAGAACACTCAAGAAACATGCAAAAACAAAGCACATAAATTTTCTCTCTCTCTCTCACGCACACTAGTGAAATGAGGAAATGGAGATGGAATGTGGGGATATGACCAAAATGGTAAAGATGATGATGGAAGGAGATGGAGAGTAGAGATGGTGATGATGATGGTGAAGTAAGTAGAAGAGTAAAAGGTAAGAGATTACCTATGATTCCAACATCACATCTCTGTGTCTTACCATCAGACACTCATCCCCAAAGCCCGATCCCTGGCAACGGTGCTAGATTTGGTGTCACTCTAGCACAATAGTAAGTACCAACATGAGGAGATCCACCTCATAATTGTCAATCTAGGAAGACATGAGGAGGGTATGATGACTGTGAGCAAGTGAGATGCACAAGTGAGTGAATGAGAAGCATGGAGCAATGGAATCTTTAATTATCCAAACACAAGATAACAAGCTCTTTTTCAATTCAATTCCCAATTTGCTAACCCCAAAAGTGAGCTCTCTAGCTCCTTTTATAGTTTTTGACTAGCTTTTGGTCCTGTCCAGACTAGTGTCTGACCTGGTTAAAAATTAGGTTCCTAGGCTATTTTGGAGGCCCAACGAGCTCTAAAATTATGAAAATTGATACATAGGTATTCTAATACTCCTCAAGCTCAAGGAATCTTGACTTCAACAAAATGGAGTCTAATCTACCAAAAAAGATATTTACAATGTTGATGTAATGATGAAAATCACTGTTGAAAAAGATTTATCATTTGAAAAGTTGTATAGGCCTAGTTGTCAAATCTTCATTGATTGCTCTGCCTACTTACTCTTGCTTGACTTTCCCTCTGTTCTTACTCTCTCCAATGGCTTCCCTGTCTTGTATGCCACCTTGATTGCCCTGGCTGCTACCAACACTTACCATTTGCTTCTACCTATGTACTCATTCTCTTTCAAGGGGAACTATCCCACATATAGTGTACTTTGGAATTCCCTCTCCAACTATATATAAGGAGGGCCTCTCCCCCCATTTCTACTTGGTTAGAAGCTTGGGGAGCCTAATCCATGCTCTTGGCAAGCTCACTCTAATCCATGTGAGCTTTTGGGTCTAACAGTCTTTCTTTTTGTGACTACACTCTTCTTTTCGTTTTGCTCTCATGTGTGTACTCTCTAAATGGTATCAGAGTGTTAGGTGGAGGACTTGGTGATGATTTTGGTGGTCATTTTGGTGGTGGTGCTATTAAAGCATGGTGGTGTGGCTCTCCACTCATAAGGAGAGATCCTTTTGTCTTCATTTTGTGCTCTTTTTGGGTTGTACATTGCCCATTTGCCCACCCTCCAACCCTTCTTCTTCATCATTTTGTACACCATACCCCCATTTTCCCTTCTCCCACCCTTGCTCTTGCAGGTATCTGGTGATTAGTGCTCATTGTAATGGTTATCTTTGAAGAATTCATAGTGCATCTCACATGTGTGGAGCGTTCATAAACACTAAACCTTCTTTCATGTTGTCCCTCTAGCGTGATAATATTTTGTGGAGTTTCTAATTGATCTCAAGTTTTGGAAGTGTTCTTAAACATTTGACTTCAGTGTGAAGAAATTGGTTTGTGAGCTTGTGCTACAAAGCACTCTAAACTTTCATTTGTCTCTCTACACATATGTGAAGCTTCACGTCTATGAAGCCTTCTCTTCTCCTGTCCTCCCAATGTTTCTATATTTGCATCATACTCATTGTTCGAAGCTCACCAATGTCATCATTATTAATGTGTTATGTTATTATATGAAAGCGATGCAATTCATCTAGCATCATCCATGGTTTTATGCATCTCTATTAATAGAGTGTAGAGAGTAGAGAGCAATGACTTAATCCAAAGGTTATGCTCCTGTTGTTATCTACATTCTCCCCTTTGTTTTGCATTTCGAAACTATTTGGACCGACATTCTAGCTCACAACGCTTGATGCTTTGGCAACTGTAATATTACTCCTGCAAAGCTTGGTATTTTCACTAAAACTTTCCATGTTGTGCTGTATCCGATTCAAATGTTTGGGCAAAGGAGGAATTTTCCCTACTACTAAATCCATCAGACTAGAAACTAGACAAAGAGTTTTGTGTTAAACTTGCAAGTGTCAATCACATGAAATGAAGCAATTTCCATATTGGAAAAGAAGAGGGCAAATGTATATGTTGGCAGCAGCCAAGGAAGTGAGGCCATGACAAGATAGGGGAGCCGACGCAAACAGTCAGAGCAGAGGGACAACTAAGCAGGACCAAGTAGGCAAAGTAGTCAAAGAAGATCTCGCAACTAGACCTAACCAAATTTTTCAAGATAATCCTTTTCAAAAGTGATTTTCATCACTACACCAACATTGTAAATACCATTTTTGGTAGGTTAGACTCCATTTTGTTCAAGTTGAGGAGTCCTCGAGCTTGAGGAGTATTAGAAGTAGCTATGTACCAATTTTCATCATTTTTAGACTCATTTGAGCCCTCAAATAAGCCTTGGAACCTAATTTTTAACTAAGCTGAACACTAGGTATGGACAGGGCCAAAACCTAGTCAAAAACTATAAAAAGAGCTAGGGATCTCATTTTTGGGGTTAGCTTGTTAGAGATTTGAACTATTGTAGGAGACTTCTTGAGTAATAGAAAGAACTCCATTGTTCATCTAATTGTTCTTACCTTGTGTGCATGCAGGTGTGTGTATATGTGTGCATGCTAGTGTGCTTCTCACTCACGCACTTGTGCCATCACTTGCTCTTGGTCATCATACCAGTCCTCACATCTCCATGGATTGACATTTATGAGGTGGATCTCCTCACATTGGTACTTTCCATTATGCTAGGGTGATACCAAATTTGGCACTATTGCTAGGGAGAGAGTTTTGAGGACGACCGTGTGATGGTAAGATGTAGAGTTGTGACATTGGAGTCATAGGTATCTTCATTACTTTTCACTATTTTCTTTTACTTTCTTCACCATTATCATCGTGGTCATCCTCACCATCTCCCACCTCCATCTCCATCTTCATTGAATTTTCAGTTTTTTGTCATATCACCTTCTCCACTTCATTCCCCTGATTTCACTTGTGAGAGAGAGTGGGAGAGAGAGAGAGAGCAAAATTGTGTGTGCTATTTTCGCATGTTTCTTGAGCGTTGTTGCAAGTACGAGATTCCACAGCAGTTGTAGTATCTCTAGCAAGTACATAAAAGGTATGCACAAGTCTCGAGGCATTAACCTCTATCAATCGTGATTGATAGAAAAAACGGTCATTTGATAAAGCTGAGTGCACCACTATAGAATAGAAGACCTACACATCACAAATCCATAAAAAGTTCTAAAAATTCTGCAAGATTTTCGTCCATCATGATTGACACCATCAATTGCGATTGACAGTGTCCATCACGATGGACTGCCTATCCATCACGATCGACAAACTCTGATGGACACCTCTATCCATCACGACAAACAGTATCACATCACGACACGTATACGTATACGTATATGTAAAAAATCCATGTCCTTGCAATCGACTAAAAATTCACGACTGACATGTGAAGTCAGCCAAAATCTTGTCCATCGTGATGAATAGGCCCTTGATTGACACGTAGCTATGAAAAGAACCAAAAAATTCAATCAGTCGCGGTTGACACACCATGACGGACTGTTTGTCCATCATGACTGACAGGTGTCCATTGCAATGAACACCCCTATAATTGCAATTGACTGAGAAATCATGATTGGCACTCCATTTCAATGAGAAATTTATCCATCGCGACTTATAGGTCCATGCTTGATAGGTATTCATGCAAAAACCCAAAAAATTTTGTCCATTGTGACCGACACCATCAATCGTGGTTAACTTTGTCCATTGCGATTGACACCATCAATCATGATTGACACTGTCCATCACGATTGATAGGCCATGATGGACAGCTATGTCCATCGCGATTGACAACCCTGTCCATCGCGATTGACAGCCCTGTCCATTGTGATTGACAACCCTGTCCATCACGATTGACAAGAAAATTTGGCTAATTTTTAGGGTTTTTTAATTTTCAAATTTTTGGTCAAACTTGAGCATAAATTGCAAGTGATAGGAGCATAGTGAGGCCCCAAGCAAATAATTCAAGAAATCTTGTTTGCATGTTTGCCTGTTTTAACTCCCCGAACCTTGAATAGACATAACTTCTTCATACAAAATCCGTTTGTTGTGATCTTGAGCTCATTGGAAAGCTTGTTTAAAATTCTACGCAAATCTCAACTGGCTTTGGCAAACCTAATATGTAGAGTTTTAGATATAGTATTTTGAATTTGACCTTCCATAGGGGTGAGGAAAGTGAAGGATCTCTTGGGTAGTCTTTCATAAAGACAAGTCACAATTTGGTCTTTGAATTACATGAATGAAAATGGTTTGTTATGTCAATCAAATTTCAATCTGGAGCTAATTTTGGGAATTTTACAGGTCCATTGAGAGCATCAAAGGGCGTCCAGAGCACAGGCGTACTGCAAGCTTGAGAACGACTCTCTTGAGCACCCAAGCTTGAGCAAAGGACAAGCAATTTGAGGTTGGACCATTCTCAACCCGCTCTGTCAATTCCTGGCTTAGGCTAAGTGCGGATAAAATTATTGATTAATTAGGGCTACGTTAAGCATAGTCAGTACAAGAACCCTAATTTCTCAAGTGCAAGCATCAATAATTCAGTTTTGCAATAAACTCTAAGGTGAAAGTATAATAATCAAGCGATCAAACTTCAAGTGCATTAGAACTTAAGTATTCCTTATGACGAAAACTATTGGACAAGAAGCAATAGCCTAAGTAAAGTAAAAAGAATAAGTGACTAATACAAATGAGCTCTGCAACGAGGTTGTACCGGGAAAGAATTGGGATAACAGCCAAGACTTATGAACCTTAGGTCAGGAAGATATCTAGGACGAGATAGACAAAGCCTTAGGTCTTCTAAACTAGTGTCAATCATACAGCTAGGTCTTGGGCCCAACAATTGCGTGATTACCCATACATTCTAAGTTCTAAAACGAGTGACTCTAAGATGACATACAACATGGAGAGACCCACAGATAGCTCAAGAGTGGAGTACCTAGAAAAACCTGAAGAACCTTACAAGACTCAATTGGAATATATCAAGACCAACCAATTAGGTGCTCGCATCTATGAGGATGGTCTGATAAGATCCATTCTCCATATTAAAAACCCTGATCAACCTATTGGACTAGAACACCTAGTAGTCAAATTCCAAGATGGTTCATACACAGATAAAGAAGGGACCATGAATGTAGTCACCAACCAACCAGATAGGACAGACAAATTTGGCAATATAATCTCAGAGACAAAAATAGGTGACATAGAACAAGGGCATTTAGCAAGAGAACCAAGAATCCCAAGAGGTAAATCGATCTTAACCAGGATACTCACACCAGAATGGATTCCCCAAGATAACAAAGGTGTAGAGTTGTTTTGGAACAGGAGACAGATGAAGTCTTTTACAAGTTTAAAACCAATCAACCTAGCAAGGTAGGAAACATAATGATATATGAATTTAAAGATTCTGATTCCCTAGGAAAAGTGGTCTATTTGGACAATGCATCTGAGAAGGTGTTCATAGTGAGGGAGCATGGTAGGCATGCCTACAATTGGAAGGGTGAATTTGTTTTTCTCCAACCAAGATCCAATGTCTCCTATGGTCACCAAGGAGCTGGAACATCCGAAGCTCATGGAACTCAAAGGGAAAGGAGTAGAGATAGACTCAAGGTAATCTTTGCTAACCCAATAAGAAGAGAAAGAACAAAAACAAAAATGGATAGAATGGAAAAGAAGAGAAATAGAGACCCAAGGAATCAAAGAAATGTAGATGAATTCCCTCTGCCAAAACCTAGAGAGCATCCTAGGATCTTGAGACCTACTCAACTCGTTAAGTCCATGAAGAATTGCTTTGATGGCACTCGAGATCCATACGATCATGTCGTAGAGTTTAGACAAGTTTTGAGAGTTGAGCAAGTTGATGACCTGTTCATGCAATACAACGCTTTTGGTCTAACACCCAAGAACATTGCATTAATGTGGTTTCAACCACTACACCAAGGTCAATTCAAAAACATAGACCAGTTGCTAGAAGCCTTCATTATGGAATTCTCCAAAACTGGCATCAGACACAACACTTCTTTGTTGATCCATAGCTTTAAACAGACACCTCTAGAGACACTGAGACTCGCAAGGAGAAGATTTAGGCAATATTTGGAGAGATGCCCTGTTCTAGAGTTACAGACACCAGCCAAACAAGTGGCTTTATTCGTAGATGGATTGCTAAGTACCAAGTTGAGATCTTATGTGTACTTAAAGGACCCTAGATCCATAGAAGAGTGTGTATGCATGTGCATAATATTGAGGATAATTTAGGGGAGGAATTGGAGCTTTCAAAAATCTATAAAGATTCAGATAGCTCCATTATCCTCACTTCCAAACAATCCATATCTATAGAGGAACTGGCAGACAAGGTAGCTCAGAAGTTAGGAGTCTCTAGCAAACAGATACCTAGATTTGCCCCAGTGAAACGATGTTATACCTATGGAGGAGACCATATGGCTAATGTGTGTCCAATCATGTGTCAACCCCAAGTGAACCCTAACAACCAATACTGCACCATAGAAAGGAGATACACCAACCATAGTGCACAAGATTGCCCATATAAATAACAAACAGTTAGGCAAAATTATCCACAGCCATATCCACAACAAGGGAGATACCAGAATCAATATTCACCATAGAAATATGGTAGGCCCAAGCAACCCTACCAACCGCCCTATCAAGCACAACAAAGACCTCAACCAATATTAGTACAACAACCTCCACCTCTAGCCAACATGATCCCAGTATGTATGCAGCCGCTGAAGAAAACTTAAATAGAGACTTAGTGCCAGCATCACCATTGATTACAAAAAGTGACCTGAGTGATCAAAGTTTTGACTCGACTCATATCAATAGTCCACAAGCTTACTATATGGAGTCAGCTAAGCATAATGAAATATACTATTACAAAGACCCTAGTGAACTTAGTGGCGAGCCAGAGTATGCTAATGTTATGTATGAAAATCCTAATTCTAGGCTCCAACCTAGATAGATCAGGCCACAAGCACCTAGAGGAACGTGTTATAGATGCCAAGTTGATCACTTCATTTGTGATTGGCCTATTCCTACACCTATGCAACCCCAATCAATAACAATTCAAGGGTTTTGTCATGATTGTGGGAAGGATCACCTCTTATGGGAATGTCACACGAACCCAAGCAATGGGCCAAAGATCACTCCTATCAATGTTATTGGGTTGGTAGTAGATTTGAATGGAAGTGTGACTTCCACTACCCCAGTGCAAGTAGTCACCAAGGCTCAAGCATTACAACAAATCCAAGTCTTAGGACATGAAAAGAATTTTGAGGTTAGTGAGACTGAGAGCATAACTAAGAAAAGGACAAGAGCTTGGAAGGATAGCTACAAGAGAATGAAAAGACAATGGTCAAAGAAGATGAGCGAGCTTGAGGAAAGCTTAAAAGAAATGAAAGCCAAGATAATTGAAATCGCATCTCAAACACACTCTCACATAACAACATCACTGCCACCATCCCCATGACCATCCATTCAACCTCAGGTAGCCCCATCATCCCCTAGAGTAGGATCAGTCTTAACAGATCCGACTCTCGAAGACCTAGACATGATGCTAAAAGCATATCAAGATAGAATCCAAGAAGGGCCAAATATGATAGAACATGAAAAGTGTTACCCTAGAGCTAACCTAGAGATTGAAAGAACAAAGTTGTATGCAAAGATGGTAGAATTGGCTAAAACCATGTTTGAATCCATTCGCCTCTTTGATTGATCTAACAAAGCTAAGAATCAGTTGCATTTCGATGGACAATTAAGATTGGAGAGTTTGATTGCAAAATCTAGAAAGGAAGCCACCTCCTAGGGTAAGGACAAGGCAAGTGAAAGAATGAGCATTCCTCCCAAGGAAGCTTATGTGCCTAATTCCATCAAACTAGACACCTCTTGTTCTATGAATCGATATTCTCAAGAATTTCTAAGAGAGATTCAAGGATAGAAATGGGCACGATCCATTCTCGCAAGACATTCTTTCTATCAATGGAGAGTAGGAAGATGAACAACCTAGTGAACGATTAGACTGAGTCTAATTCCTTGCAGGAATTACCCCATTTCATAGGTCCTTGGGAAGCAAAGTCCACCTATATGAGAGCACCCACAATCATGATAAGAAACGAAGACTCAGTCATACCTAGGAATATGGACGTAGTAAAGAACACTAAAGTGCAGTGCAATCTCACTTTAGAAGAGCTACCCAAAGTCAAGCCAGAATTGTGGAAACATGTAGCCAATCAAGTGCCAAAAGTAGCTAAATATCATTCCCAGGTAGGATCACATAGAATTGTGCCAGAAATACCCTTGGATAAGATAGGAGACATGAGTGAAGGAGAAGAAGGAAATATCTATCTATCTATTTCTCATCAAGGTTACACAACCAAGGCTATTTTGGGCTCAAGCATAGGAGTTGCAATTGCTAACACTTTCTTATGGAAACCTTGGGGCTAGCCAATGCTCAAACCAAGAAGAATGAAAATACAGATGGCAAATGGTCATATAGAGAGACCTTTAGGACTATTAAAAGGGATAACTCTCACTACTTGTGATGTAGAGTTTGAGCATACATTTTTCATATGTGACTTTAGCAAAAATCAGGGCTATGAGATGACTTTGGGAAGACCATTCATGAGACAATTGCAAATAGTACAAGATTGGAGAACCAATTCCTTGTATTTACAACACTTAAGTGTTACAACTAAACTCAATCTCAAAGACTTCTCTCATAGGGATGTGCCCCCTATACAATGGAATCCTATCCATAGAGCCACAGATGATACGGAGTGAGTGCATTCCATAGGATCAGGATCCTCATGGATATACAAAGACACACACTTATGGACATGTAAAGTTGTTGTACAAGAAGAGAAACGAGAAAAGGCAAGAGAGGTAGGTGCGAAGGAAAACCATAGATCTATTCAAAACCCAGCCTATGCACCTATAGTATTTCTAGATGAAGAATTTGAACCTCATGGTTGGGCAGAAATCCTAGCGACAATGGATGTAGCCATCAATGAAGAACAAGGGACACCACATTGTGATGAAGATGGCTATGACATTTCAGCCTTCACTATAGAGTGTGAGCCTAGTATGGAAGAAATTGAACAAGAGAGTGACTCAGATCTAGAATCAATTATTATGGATCCCTTTTGCCCAACAGAAGAGGAATACTTGCACATGGTAGAATCTCACCCTTAGAGACACGAAGAACTTACGAATGATGTGCGATTAACCACACAAGTAGCCACCAAGATTGAAGGCAAGAAAAGAAAGAAGAGAGAACTCTCAGCATAGGAGGAAGAATCTTTATTTGAGGCCTCTGAAAATTTAAAGAAGTATGAGATAAAGGATAGCAAAGTCATGATAAGAATGCCTAAATGAGAAGCACAAACATTAGTGGCCTATGATAATAAGGAAACAACAAAGAAAATTGTTGTGACCATAGAGAAGAAGAATGATGTACGTACATAGGGCATGACGTGATAGAGGACGAGGAGCAAGAGTTGATAGCCTTGCTAAGAGAATATAGAGATGTATTTGCATGGAGCTATAAGGACTTAAAAGGAGTAGACCTTGACCTTGACCCATGACCTCAGAAGCCAAACTCCTTAAGCAGAAGCCATACATATATAATGATAATTATGCCGCCAAGATCAAGGAAGAGAAGATCGGTTGGTAGAAGCTGGATTTATCTATGAGATTGAGCACACCGAATGGGTGTCCCCCATTGTAGTGGTGACCAAAAAGAATGGAAAGTTTCATGTATGCATTAATTTGAAGAAGGTTAATGCAGTCACCATTAGAGATAGTTATCTGCTTCCTATCACTGAGCATCTATTAGAGAGAGCCACAAGCAAGGAAGTATACAGCTTCCTTTATGGGTTCTTTGGCTACAATCAGGTGGCCATTGCCCCAAAAGACTAACACAAGACAACTTTTGCCATAGAGTTGGGCATATTTGCTTTTCAGGTAATGCCATTTGGGCTCACCAATGCACCAACTACTTTTCATAGGCTTATGTGCCATGTGTTTAAGGAAATCTTGCGCAAAAACTTGGAAGTCTATGTTGATGATCTTTGTGCACATTCCAACATAAGATAAACACATATACCTGAGCTCATACAAATCTTTAACAAATATAGAGAATATCAAGTCTGCCTAAACCCAAAAAAGTGTGTTTTTATGGTCGGGCAGGGCAAGATTCTAGGACACATAGTGTCAAAGAATGGGATATCCACGAATGTGGAGAAGGTTAATGCAATTGCAGAGTTACCTCAACCAAAGAATGTCAAGGAAATACAAGATTTCATGGGGCATTGCGGCTATTATCGATGTTTCATTCATATGTATGCAATCATTGCAAAGCCTTTGTATGCTCTTCTGACTAACTTTGAATGGACATATGAATGTGAAAACTCCTTTAATGAGCTCAAGAGAAGACTATGCTCAGCACATATCTTAACCATACTAGATTGGAACAAGCTATTTCATGTTCATGTGGACGCATCCAATTATGCTATTGGGTGTGTATTAGCACAACCTATTGGTGAAGCTAATATGGATCTTCCCATTGCTTATGCAAGTAGACAATTGAATGTGGTTTAATGGAATTATACCACTATCGAGAAAGAAGGATTAGGCGTGGTATATGTGGTTAAAAAGTTTAGACCTTATTTACTTGCAAATAAGTTTAAATTTTTACAGATCATCAAGCACTATTATATCTAGTGAACAAACCATGCAATACAGGCTGATTAGTAAGATGGTTCCTTGTACTAATGGAATATGACTTTGAAGTCGTGTTCAGGAAAGGTAGGACTCACCTTATAGCAGATCACCTTTCTATACTAACTTCAAGAGAGTTCCCTTAGGGAGTATTAGATGACCTTCTTGATGCTTATTTGTTCAATCTAGAAGTAGTGCTTGACTGGGCCAAAACTATAGTTCCTATTCTCACCTTTGGACCCAAGCATCCCATACTGAGAGCCAAAGATAAGGAAGTAGTGAGGTCTCAGAAGCATCACATCATGGCAGGCATGTATAAGAACACTGATCAAGGCATATTGGTTTGCTATGTAGAAGAAGACGAACATGTTAAATGGTTGCAATTAGCACATGTATGTGCACCATAGCAGCACCACTCCAAACATCGAAGCCTCCAAATTTTATGAAGATTAGGGGTAAATATTGGCCAATTATGGAATCAGATGTCCATATGTTATGCAAGGAATGCCCAATCTGTAGTGATATAGACCACCAGTGGAGCATGCCACTCTATATCAAGTGTCATTAGCACCAGAATGGAGCGAACCTTTGGTAAGCTTTTTGAGGACATAAATATTCCCTCAAGAGATGGCACTAGCTAGACAAAAAAGCTTAGAACAAGAAGCACTAGACTATGCCCTCATTGGAGATAATTTATACAAGCGTGAAAGAGGCAGGTACCTAAGACTATGTGTCCATGAGAGTGAATCCCTTAAGATCTTAGAGACTACTCACCAAGGTGTATCAAGAGGAAACTTTGGACTAGATAGGGTAATCAAGGCCATATGTTTTGTAGGTCTTTGGTGGCCAACACTTCACATGGATGCACATACCTATGTGAAGAGGTGCAATATTTGTCAGTGAACTCAGTACCCTATACGTAGAGACGAGATGCCTTTGAAACCTATGATGGGTGTACATGCATTCTCTAAGTGGAGAATAGAATTTGTCAGTGATATTAATCCCCCAGCTAAGAGTTCAAATGTCGAGTACATCATTGTGGCTACCGATTATCTAACTAAATGGGTAGAAGTGAAAGCAACCAGAAAGAACAATGCACAGACACAACAAAGTTCCTATTTGAGAATGTATTTACAAGGTATGGTTTGCCAATAGAATTGGTGAGTGATCGTGGCACCCACTTCTTGAATGAGGTTATTGAATGTTTGTTACAAGAATTCATGGTGGTTCACAAGAAGTCAGCTCCATATCATCCACAAGCTAATGGCCAGGCCGAAAGTACGAACATAATACTTTGTAATGTACTCACTAATTTGATTAACAATAAACTCTTTGATAGGGAAAGATAGCTACATCATGTTGTTTGGGCATATGGAGTGGCCTATAAAACGATACTCAAAGCCATACCCTTTCATATGGTATTTGGCCAAAATGCAGTGCTACCATTAGATTTCTTGATACCTAGATTAAAATTAGCACAAGTGCATCAATGGACAGGACATTTGCTCTCATTTATAATCTTTTATTTGGAATACTTAGGTGAAACAAGATTGAGGGCGAAAGCCAGGATTTATGCATCCAAGAAGAGACAAAAGGCATACTTTGATGCGCATGTGAAAGATAAAGGCTTAACAGTAGGAGACTTAGTTATGGTGTACACATTGAAACAACATGCACGAAAGCTGGAGAAGCGAGGCTATGGACCTATGATCATCAATAGGATCTCAACAAGTGGAGCTGTCTAATTAGCCACTCTAGAAGGTGATATTCTATCGAGCTACATTATTGGATGTAGAGTGAAGTTATATCAAGAACCCCTTACAGAGGAAATGTGAAAAAGACTCAACACTGCAAAGAAATGTCAGGATGAAGAAAAACGAGTTAGAGAATAAGCACAGGCAGAAGCTTTAGAACACATCAGACGAATGAAACTAAGAAGATAGGGTAGAGATCAACCTAGGATGGATACTCATGAAGCTCCAAGATATCACATGGCCATGTGCCAAGCATCAGGTGTTAGTTACCCTAAAATAGTTGATTGACGACCTTTTGTGACCATGGAGGTAGGACACAGAGAGAGTGCAAGGACTATAAGAGCCCTGATTAACTCAAGCACGTCCACTACTGTAGTTTGCATTTCTTCCTGTCAAGAATTGCAATTAAAAGTCAATCTTATAGAATCATATCTCATAGAATTAGGAGGTGTGGAAACCCCTTGCATGGGCGAGGTGGAGCTTTCCCTCTACATTCAAGATGTTCTAATGACAGTTACGGTGCCAGTGTGTCAAGATGAGGATCTCCCTGAACCTCTTGTCTTGGGTCAATACTGGATCTATGATCATGCTGTCAACCTGAACCTAAGAAGTGGACTTCTTCAGGTATGGGTGAATCAAAACTGCATCACAATCGAGTTGGAAAATCACACACTCAAGGAACTAGGAAATGCCTCTCCTCTTGGTCCTTCCAAGAGCTCACAAAAAGATAACAATGCAATTCTTGCCCAAAGTTCTATGATGCAGAAGAAAGTCACTCATGAAGAAGGCACAAAAGCCAATGTGGAACTCCCTTGTCTTCCAAAGGCAGACCCAGGAAAACAAGCAATACAACCCAAGAAGTAGATGAAATGGATGACCAAGACGAATGGTAGACAACAGATGTAGAATAGAACACCTCATGGCATGAAGTGGATCTAGATATGAAAGGGTGAACAACCCCCTGCTCGAGAGATAGTACTCCAAGGATGCACGAAATCACCCACTTGGGCAAGGACTACAAAGAAAGAGTATTCCAGTGATCTCCAAAAACGGATCATTTCTATTTGCGTCCCAAAGCAGTTGATGAAGGATGATCCCCACACTAGACAAATTTGTTCCAAGACCTGCTTACACACTCAAGTCTCTTCACATAAGTTGGCAAGTTTGAACTGCCACTCACAAACATTTACTTCACACATCTCATGGCACGCATTTGACTCAACACGTCCACATCCCCTATCATGCCTAGGATTATTGAGACCTGGGTACCCAAAAAGTCCCAAATCCATGACGATGCATTCGAGCATGTAAAGGTCATCACAGTCAAAAGATGTATGTCCACACTAAAAGTCTGGAGAATCAAACTATGTATCAAACCCCCCCGACCCAATTTTGTAAATCCATTCACACTGGAATAGATGCATTCTGACTACAATGCACATCTAGAGTATGCATCTAGGAACAAACACTAACTTACTAACCAACACTCATTGTCACAAGAAACATCCCACTCACTAACTCCCTAAACACATTGGTAGCATGCTTGTATTGCAGAGGGAACATGGTAGTATCATGCTTTCAATGCAATGCTAATATGCCTTTCTTCTTCCAGCAGATAAGATCATCAGACACTCCCAATAATATCATCGCTTACGTAGTAGGAACCAGATCTCAAGCAGGTCCGAGCCAGCAAGTGGTTGATATGGAGGATCTGCCAATCATGCTAGAAACGACTGAATACCTGAAACAATGGTGGAGATTCTAGTCGAAGGGAGTTTTGAAGAACCATATGAACTAATGCCAGTACCTGGTGGGTGAGTCACTGAAGAAGGATGAGACACCTTTGAGATAGAAGTCCCAGATGAGCTCAAGAGGGTAAAGTAGATATGACAAACCCACGATGATCGAGTCACTGTGTCGATCCCGTCGCTCTCCAATCTTGAAGAAACTGTTCTAAGATCTTCTTATTTTCAAAACATATCCCATCAATGGCTAGTTACCATATCAAAAATGCAATACATGCCTTATTTTTTATTGTTAGATGACTATAATGTAGAGATTAAGAGACATACAGGGAAAGAGCCAACCCTTGCCACTCAATTCAATCCAGTTGACTTATCGAAAGGTGCATGAGCCGGCTCAATTTTTCAACCTACTTAGCATGAGTGACTATTAACGAACTACCCTGAAATGATGCACACATGGGCAACCATGCCACTCTATATTAAGTATAAACCATGTTATTAAACCATGACACTCTCTATTAAGTATAAACCATCACAAATCCTAACATACTAGACATTGCATCACAAATGTGTATGAAGTTTTTTGAGCTCATGACGATAGTATTCAAGACCTTTTGAAAGATCCAAGCTCCATACATTTCAGCCCCCGGGTTTTCTGAAGGCAATCAAGATTTGGTATATGACATGAGCCAAACTCCCTCTGTCAACACAATATATGCATGGCATGCATGAATCAAGTATCTACCTACTTGCTACAAAGAAATATTCTCTACCGGGTTCTGGGAATATCATTCCAAAATTTTCATTCCCATACCAACACATTTGTTACATCTCTTTGTGGTGGAACAAGCCATACACGCAAATCAGTTATGCTTGCCACATTCGAACATTTTAGGTCTAGTTGAGATCAAGTGATGATAGACTTGGCAAGAGGACTATGCATTCAAGAACATCACCTCACCACTGATGTCATCAAGTATTACATCAAGCACTCCTGGCAACAAGGGTCCATCAAGGATGACATATGCGAGAGAGGGAGGGTGTTGGCAGTAGCCAGTGAAGTCAAGGCATGACAAGACAGGGGAGTTGATGCAAAGAGTCAGAACAGAGGGACAACCAAGCAGGACCAAGTAGGCAAAGTAGTCAAAGAAGATCTGACAACTAGGCATAACCAATTTTTTCAAGATAAATCCTTTTCAAAAGTGATTTTCATCACTACACCAACATTGTATATACCATTTTTGGTAGATTAGAATCCATTTTGTTCAAGACAAGAAGTCCTCAAGCTTGAGGAGTACTAGAAGTAGCTACGTACCAATTTTCATAATTTTTAGACTTCTTTTGAGCCCTCAAATAAGCCTTGGAACGTAATTTTTAACTAGGCCACATACTATGTCAAGATAGGGCCAAAACCTAGTCAAAAGCTATAAAAAGAGCTAGAAAGCTCATTTTTGGAGTTAGCTTGTTAGATATTTGAGCTATTTTAAGAGACTTCTTGAGTAATAGAAAGAACACAATTGTTCCTCCCTTTGTTCTTGCCTTGCGTGTGTGTATGTGTGTGCATGCTAGTGTGCTTCTCACTCATGCACTTGTGCCATCACTTGCTCTTGGTCATCATATAAGTCCTCACATCTCCACAGATTGACATTTGTGAGGTGGATCTCCTCATGGTTGTACTTTCCATTGTGCTAGAGTGACAATGTAGCACAACGCTTCACGATGAGATAACTTATAGTCTAATAAGGCACTCCATGTTCAAAAGAAAGCAAATCTATGGAGAAATGATGAAGGATAGGACTTTTGCGCCTTCATTGTGATTGTTCTTAAAAGGAACACTAGCATAGCATTTGACCTACAATCATGTGCTTGTTGCTGCGAAGAGAGAGAAATCTCTATAGCAACATGAGCTTCAAAAGTGGCATATGCCTTTTGTACATAGTGCTCCTACTACCTATTGTGACCCATAGGATCTGAACAAGTCGACTCTCTATTGTGATCCACATGATCTTGACTACAGTAGCACATAAGCAATCTACAAACTCACCTATTGTGTGACCTTCTAGCTAAGTGGAACTTACTAACAAGCCTTATTTGACCTTAATCTTTTTGTCCATAAGTTTTCATCATTGTAATACTTCATGAAAAATCCACTTTGTAAAAGGTCAATTTGTATCCTCCAAGGGGTTATTGTTCAGGGTACCACACCCCAACTTTGGCATATCTTTTTTGGCACTAAGTACTCTTCATATTACTTTCCCTCTAGGACACCATTTGGCACTATTGGAATTTGGGGCCCCAGGATCGTTCCAATATTAAAACCTTTTGAGCATACACACTTAATTAATTAAGATGATAAGTGAGAGATAGAAAGAAAGAGATCTTGAGACAAGGATAGGGAACGTAAGCCAAAGCTTACTCACTAAAAAAAATATGTCCAAATTACAACATGGGATACTACTCAACCATATAAAGTGGTGCACCTCACTAATGGAAGAATATCCAAGAAGATGATGATACAAAATTTAGATTATGTTGAAATAATCTAAGCGTGTGAAGTGAATGAGCAACGAAGCTAACCTTATTCTCACAAATTAGTGTAACAAAATTGTAAATCAACCAACCCTAATTTTGAGATTAGGGTAAAGAAACCCTAAAAACAAAATATAAGGTTAACTCACAAAAGATCGTTACCACCACCTTGTAGAAGACTTCTTGCTCCAAGAGACTAGCCTCTCCTTCACCAAATCTTCACCTCCAAAGCTTTAGAATCTTCAAACTCTAGCTTGAGATCTTTGAGTGATATACATAATGAGGATGGCTCCTTCTTTTATAGCTTTGAAGTGCCCTCCAAAAGCGAATATGAAAAGCATGATCGCTTGATAAAAAACATGATCACTAACATAAAAACTCCTTTTTGAAAAGCTCTGTCGATGTCTGTATTAGTTTTCGTGTTTTTAGCTTTTCACAAAACTCCACAGTGCCCAACGGGTATTTTTTCAAAAACTCTACAAAGGAGTGCTTTTCGATCACCGTTGCGTCTAGTGGGTTTTGAACATGGGTGGCATGTATGGGAGGCCCCTGCGCTATCCAAGGTGCCCAATGCCTTTTGTTGTAGAAACCTTTTCTGAGAATCATTACATATGTTAATATGTCCATCTAGAACTTGAAGTGAGAGCTTCTAATGAATCTATTGTTGGGACCATATAGACATAGAATCCAACAATCCCTCCTTCAATGTCATATTGGTACAAGCTTCAGTAACTTGCAAATCTTCTCATGACTATCTCTAGTCAATGCTTTGGTAAGTATATCTGCAACATTCTCACTAGAAGGTATAGCACTCTGGCTATCTGAAAATATCTGAATGGGTTCATGTACATCAAGATAACTAAAAATCTTATGCAATGATACTGACTCTAGAGTAGTTGTAAATGCTGCACGATATGCAACTTCACATGATGAAGTGGCAATAGTGGGTTGTCTCTTCCAAAGCCATGAGATAAGACAATCTCCAAGATAAAAACAAAATCCACTAGTACTTCTTCTTGTGTCTCTATCACCTGCCCAATCAGAATTTGAAAATCCTTTTAGTAACAAATGTGTAGATTTCGAAAATACCATTGCATAATTTGAAGTTCCCTTCAAATATCGAAAGATTCGCTTTACTGCTTTCCAATGTAACACTGTTGGATTCTGCATGAACCTTGATACTTGAGAAACTGCAAACTGTATATCAGGACATGTATTACAAAGATATATCAAGCATCCAACTACTTGACTATATAAAGTAGCACCAAATGACTCTGCATCTGCTACCATCTGTAAAGATGCATTCTGATCCATAGGTGTTTGCATAGGTTTACAATCACTCATCTGAAACCTATCCAAAAGTTTCTCAATGTACTTTTGTTGTGTCAAATAGATACACTCATCTCGAAACAGAAATTGAATCCCAAGATAATAATGCAAAATGCCTAAATCATTCACATCAAATGTTTGCTTCAATTGTTCTTTGAACATCTGCAAATCTTCATCTCTGGGACCTGTGACTATAATATCATCCACATAAATGCTTGTTATAATCATCATACCTGGTTCAACTTTGACATAAAGAGTAGGAGTTGCATCTGAGTTATGGAAATCAATGGACAAAAGATATGTATGTATCTTTTCATACCATGCTTTAGGTGCCTGCTTCAATCCATATAAAGCTTTTATAAGCTTACACACTAAGTCTTCTTTACTTGTCTCTTCAAAACCTTCTGGCTGCTGAATATACACATCCTCATGTAAATCACCATTAAGAAAAGCAGTCTTAATGTCAAGTTGATATATATGCCAACCAAAATGTGCTGCTAGAGCAAGTATGGATGTAGGAGCAAATGTCTCATCATAATCAATACCTTTTTGGTGTGCATATCCTTTGACAACTAACCTGGCCTTGTATCTATCAATAGTACCATCTACTTTCCTTTTGATTTTGAAGATCCATTTTACACCTATAGCCTTCTTTCCCTCTGGTAACTCACATAGCTGCCAAGTTTGATTCTTGTGAATAGAATCAATCTCTTCGAGGTGCTAGGACTTTCTAGAACTTTAACTTCTTCCATTTCTGGAACCAAAGTCTTTTGTGGAACCGACTCTGTAGAAGGTTGTGAAATTCCTCCTTCTTCAACTTTTTCTTGAATCCTAGGAATTTTAACTCCCTCCTGATATGGTTGAACATGTACATCCAGAATCTTTGTAAAAAATCCATAGTCATTTTCACTAATGAACTCTTGAATTTCTGCTTCTTTATCATAAACTTTATTTTTAGCAATATAAGCATTACGTGAAAGAATAACTTCACCTGTCTCTAGAACATAAAACCCGTATCCTTTACTCTCAACAGGATATCCAATGAAAACAGCTTTCTTTGCCTTTACATCTAGTTTGCCTCGGTCCTTTTTCTCAACATGTCCATAAGAAAGTGATCCAAACACTCTGAAGTAACTCACATTAGGTTTTCTACCATAATAAGCTTCATCAGGTGTGATTACCTTTAAAGCTTTTGTAAATCACCTGTTCAAAATGTGATTAGCTGTATGTACTACATCAAACCAGAATTTTGGTGAAAGCTTCTTGGACGCCATCATGCTCTGCATCATCTCAACAAGTACTCTATTCTTTCTTTCTGCAACACCATTCTGCTGAGGAGTATAAGCAATAGTAAGGTGTCGAGTAATACCTTTCTCATCAAGAAATGTTTGGAACTCTTTTGACAAGTATTCTCCACCTCTATCACTTCTGAGAATCTGGATAATTTCCTGACTTTCATTTTCAGCCATAGCTACAAACTTCTTGAACATAGGAAAGACTTCTGACTTCAACTTAAGACCATAGATCCATGAGTATCTTGTAAAATCATCAATGAATAGAACAAAATACCTGAAGCCCTGAATAGAGTCTTCTCTCATAGGTCCATTCACATCTGAATGAATAATCTGCAATTTCCTCGTAGCTGTAATATGACCATGTTTCTTGAAGGGTAGTTTATGCATCTTACCTTAAAGACAACCTTCACATATATATGAATCATCTCGTAGCTTGAATGAGGGTAAACTCTCAACCATACCTCTGTCTTTGATACTCTTGAGAGCTCCAAAACTAATATGTCCAAATCTTTCATGCCATAGCTTCATCTTCTGTCGGTGACGAAGATTTGACCGCATATGCCTGACTGATTTTTGACAAAACAAAGATCCCTCCTCTATGCTCACCTTGTAAACTACACTTGTCGTCTTTGTGTGATAAGATCTTACAAAGATCTCTCTCAAATACAACTTTAAAACCATCACCTAAAAATGCAGATATAGATAGCAGATTCTTCTTCATTTCAGGCACATATAAAACATCTAAAATCTGAAAATTACCACCTTCTCTTGACTTTAGGGTTACTGTACCTATTCCCACAACATCCAAATCATTGCAAACTGCAATAGTAACTCTTCTACCTGAAGAATAGGAAAGAGAAGAAAACACATCTCTGCAACCTCTCATATGCTTTGTAGCACTTGAGTCAAATATCCAAGGACTTGCTGAAAGAACTTGTAAAGCTGCCTGATCAAAAGCTACTTCCTCAATGGTGATACAAGCATAAGAATCACCTTGAGATTTCCCTTTTTTATCATCTTCTGCAACATTACCAGATGCCTTTTTCTTTTTTGCTGTAATCCTTTTATAACATGCTGCATTTAAATGTCCAGGTTTCTTCCAGTAAAAACATATTACTTCTTTCTTCTTAGAAGACTTCTCTTTAGATGTAGTAGAAACAGAATCTAAAGTAGAAGGTGAGAGGGACCTACTTTCCTTCTTGGATTGCTTTTCCTTCTTATCCTTCTTCTTCTTTTTACCCTTTGATGAAGATGAAAATGCTTCTTCATTCTCTTCCATTCCCTTCAATTGATCTTCATCTTGAAGTAACAAGAACTCTAGCTCTTCAAATGTAACCTCTCTATCTCTTGTGGTAAGGGTAAGAGTGGTTATAAAAGATCGATATGAAATAGGAATTGAATTAATCCACGTATTTACCATTTCTTCATCTGATATCTCAACTCCTACATTTAGAAGTTGATCTCTCAAGTCAACGAGTCTTGTAATGTGGGCTTGAATTGACTCACCAGCTTTCATCCTTGTATTTGCTAGTTGTCTCCTCAAGTGAGCTTTCCTAGCAGGATTTCTTCTTTGAAAAAGATTCTCAAGCTTCAACCAAGCTTGTCTCGAAATTTTGCAAGATCTGATATGTGGTAGAATATGCTTTTTGACACTCATTGCTATGAATGAAACTGCTAAAGCATCTCTAGCATCCCATCTTGCCTAATCTTTAGTAGGAGGAACTGTAGGTAATGACCTACTTGTGACTCTGGATGTCGAAGTGGTTAACTCTTCTTCAGTTGGTTCTATAATAGTAATTCCAGTACCTCTTGAAGTTATTGTGGCTCCTTCTTCACCTTCTCGTCTGGGTCTTGTTAAGGATCCATTGACGATACTCCATAAATCCTTTGTCACTAAAATATTCATCATCATGAAACTCCACATGGGATAATTAGAAGATCCATCCAACTTGTCCTCAATCTCAATTCTAATCTCACTCATCTTAACTAAGTGTGTATGTCAACTATGCTCTGATACCAAGTGTTGGAATTTGGGGCCCCAGGATCGTTCCAATACTAAAACCTTTTGAGCATACACACTTAATTAATTAAGATGATAAGCGAGAGATAGAAAGAAAGAGATCTTGAGACAGGGATAGGGAACGTAAGCCAAAGCTTACTCACAAAAAAAATATGTCCAAATTACAATATGGGAGTACTACTCAACCATATAAAGTGGTGCACTCACTAATGGAAGAATATCCAAGAAGATGATGATACAAAATTTAGATATGTCCAAATAATCTAAGTGTGTGAAGTGAATGAGCAATGAAGCTAACCTTATTAAATTAGTGTAACAAAATTGTAAATCAACCAACCCTAATTTTGAGATTAGGGTAGAGAAACCCTAAAAACAAAATATAAGGTTAACCCACAAAAGATAGTTACCACCACCTTGTAGAAGACTTCTTGCTCCAAGACACTAGCCTCTCCTTCACCAAATCTTCACCTCCAAAGCTTCAGAATCTTCAAACTCTAGCTTGAGATCTTTGAGTGATATACATAATGAGGATGGCTCCTTCTTTTATAGCTTTGAAGTGCCCTCCAAAAGCAAATATGAAAAGCATGATCGCTTAATAAAAAAACATGATCGCTAATGTAAAAACTCCTTTTCGAAAAGCTCCATTGATGTTGGTATTAGTTTCTATGTTTTTAGCTTTTCACAAAACTCCACAACAACAGGTATTTTTTCAAAAACTCTACGAAGGAGTGCTTTTCGATCAACGTTGCATCTAGTGGGTTTTGAAACCCAAGTGCCATGTATAGGAGGCCACTACGCTATCCAAGGCGCCCACCTTTTGTTGTAGAAACCTTTTCTGAGAATCATTACATACGTTAATACGCCCGTCTAGAACTTGAAGTGAGAGCTTCTAATGAATCTATTGTTGGACCATATAGACATTGAATACAACAGGCACTAAGTACTCCTCCATTTGTACCACCAACCAATATAAGAAGATTGTGTTGTGTGTGCATTTATGGGTTGGAGGCTAGTTGAAGCCCATCCACAAAATTTCTCAAGTTCCTAAAGGCTATTGTGGTGTGCAACATGCTACCCTATGCCCTCCCTCTTTGCATCGACTCATCTCCCTTTTGGTGCCAAGGCTACTCTAAGCCTTCCATTTTCTTTTCCAAGTTTGTGGATATTTTCAAGTGGTAATGTCTGCACAAAACATGTCTTTGATGTGTGTTATTAAACACTTTTAAATGTCACTTTTCCACTTGAAGGCATAGGTGAACATTCTTTTTAGAATTTCTCGGTATCCTTTCTTCTCGAGGAAGTTTCCTTCAACACTTGGCATTTATTTTTTCAAATTTCAAGCAGAAGTTCACTTGTTCAAACTTTCAAGATCATCTCCAAGCTGAAAATGTTCAAGAAAGAAGCAAGTTTGTCATCTATGATAGGTTATTTGCCTTCCCCTTACCCCATGTTTATGCCTAAGGAAGAATACTTAGATAGACAAAATTATAATCGATGGAAGGATATCATGCATGCATATTTGTACACATATCTGCTCCATGAAATCCGAACCTGAACTAGACACGGTCAAAGATATAGAGTCTTGGAATATTTGGAATGTCAAGGACAAAAGAGCATTAGAGCAAATTCTTCTAGCATGTGATGAATTGACAAAAAGTCGTATCACTGCCTCTAAGACTTCTAAAGAAGTTTGACACACGCTAGCAAGCCTATATGAAGATAAAAATCCTTCAAAGATTTATGTTTAGAGGCCGAGTTTCACAATCTCACTATTTGTCCTCAAGACACCATCACAAAAGTGGCAGCACCATGTGAAGATTATCAAAGAAAGTTAGCACTTTGTGGATGCAAGATCTCAAGTGAAGACATGGCCATTAGATTGCTTAACAAACTTGCAAGATCCTATGAAACATTTGTGACCATTCTTTACAATAGAGGCCAAGAACTCATTTGGGATGACTCTCAACAAAAGACTCAAGCTACACAAGAAATAGTTATGAAGGCCAAGGCTACTTTCAACAAGTCTAGAAGTCAAAAAGGAACTCAAGAGTCTAAGGACAAGGGCAAGAAGAAGTTTACTTGCAACTTGTGTGGCAAGCCTAGACACATAGAAAAGTATTGTTTCAAGAAGAAGAACAAGGACATGTCCAAGTCTACTCCAAAGATAAAGCATCAAACTCACTACAAAAGTGAATACTTTCTTACAATTGAACACGTCATTTGTCGCATCCATTCCTAGCAAATAATGGATTTTTGACAGCGGGGCTTTATCACGCATGTTCAATGACAAAGATGACTTTCGTAAGTTTCAAAAACACAAAGGCCAAATTTTTCTTGGAGATAACAAGTGCATTGAGATCCAAGAAAGAGGCAAGGTTCAAGTCACAAACTCAAAAGGTTAGACCAAGTCACATGCCAAGTCTTTGCAAGAACCTTCTCTAAGTGGAGGCTATATGGCCAAGGATTCAAGCTTTAGCTTGTGGCTTTTTAGATTTGGACACACCTCTTACTTAACAAAGATCTCTTCAAGTATGTGCCAAGCATATGCTAAGTAGATATTTACTTCTTTTCCTATAGAAGCATCCATTTCCTCATTTAAACCCTTAGCATTAGTCCATGCCAATACTCGTGGACCTATGCCTACACCATCCCTAAGTGGGTCACTTTACTTCTTCTTAATAGTAAATGAAATCACTAGGTACACTTGGGTTCACTAAAGCATAAAGATGATACACTTTCCAAGTTCAAGGAGTGCACATAAATAGTTCAAGAAGACTTTCCAAGTTCTTAGAAGACCATGAGATCAGATGGAGACAGTGGCTTTGTCAACCACAATTTCTCAAAGTATTTGAAGCAACAAGCTATTATGTACCATGATAGTTGATCAAGAGAACTAGCAAGCTATCATTCAATATGTTCATGAATAACTTTATGTGTCATATTGTTATGCATACTAGCACGTGGACTAACATCTTAATTTTATTAAAAATGACTCACTTAAATCTCCGTTATGGTTTGCTTATGCATCTTGGAATCATTGAAATGACATCCCTAATTCTTATCATTCAACGTGTTTCAATATTCCATAAGCACTATCCAAATTGAACATCTCATCCATGCTCAAGAAAATTGCATTTTCTAGATTCAAACTTCAATTCCTATATGAGATGCTTCAAAATATGAGCATATGTTTTGCATCCAAACACTTGAAGGTGATCATAATGTCGTGGCCTCCCAATCCATAGCCCCTATGTTACTTTCAAATGTTTAGAAGTAATATGCGATAAGTTTATCACATGAAGAAAAGTTATAACATTTTTTGTTTAAAAACCTTCAGCGATATTTGCATGTTATGTTCAAATTATCAAAGATATATCACTAAAATACCTTCTATAGAGGGAGATATGAGAAAAAAAAATATCACTTCAAGAGAGAATTCATCATCTTCACGTAGGGAATAAAGAGTATGGGAACACACCACTCCTAACAATCCCACATTGCTTATAGATCCCCCCAAAAAAACGTACATATAAGCTCTTACCTCTCTCCTCTATGTCCACACCCAAAGGGCTTGTGGGTAGGCAAGTGGCGGCCTATGTGGCTGCTATCCCTGGGAGTTGCTTGTTCATGAGGGACTCCTTAAAAGGGCTATCAGACTCCTCTGAGGAGATGTAGAAACATCTTTTTTATTTATTCTACAAACTCACCTTACCTCATCTCTTGGATGAAGAATATGGTGACCCTCTTTGTGCATTTCAAGGTTTTTTGCTAAACATACTAAAAGAAGCACACAACACCTTTTTCTCTCTATCTCTGTCTCTTTTCCCTCATTCATGCCCAAGAGCTTCCTTCATCAAGCTTTGATACCAAGTGTGAGGAAAAATGATTGTGTGTGATACTCTCCTCCCATCCTATCTATCCCCTTGCTCCTAAAATAGATAGTGTCTACAGTGTTCTTGTGTGGACATGTGGCCATCATGCACACTCACTCAATTGTCATGTTAGGAGCCTTAGGATAACCCTTGAGCTAGAGACCTTGGCTAAGATAGCCCTTGTTCACACGCACATGAAATGGCTTACTAGGCCTAATTTCTAACATTGAATACCTTTTTGTTTGGAATATGCAAAAAAGAATTTATAGTTTATTTTGTCCAAGTAGAATTAGAACACGAGTTTGTTCTCAAATGCCCTCTATATGAAGAGAATGGAGAAGAATTTGGTTTAAAATGGATATGGAGGCTAGAATTCCAAGTGGTGGTGATCAAAGGAAGGGAGGTGATGGGGAATAACCCCATAGAGATAAGAAGAATAGAATAAAAATGGGTATAAAAAGGCTTTGAAAGTTGTTCCTTTCACAAATTCAAGGAGAAAAAGCATGGAAGCTCCTCCTCATGGATGAGCTCATGAATGGGCTGCTTGCGCATTTTGGTACCTTCGTGAAGATGCACACCCGTGTCTCTATGTGAGCATGCCTTCTACTTGCCTAGTGGGTGTTCCCACCTCTTGGGCTTTGCCTTGGATTTTCTATCACTTTAATCGAGAATCATTGGAAGAGACTTAGGAGGGTTAGAGCTTGCATGGATTTGAAAGTCTTATCCCACATACATAAGCAAAACAGAGTATAGTAGACATAGAGTGGCAACTTCTCACAGCCAAGAGGAGAGAGGCAAGATCTCTCTCTCTCTCTCTCTCTGTGGAAAAATACACAATTGGAAGCTTTGTATCTTAATACCTTTCCCCGCCCCCTCCCCTTTTAAAGTTTTTTTGTCCTTAAAAATTGCAACCTTTCAAGAAATTGATGTTTATTCATTTTCCAAATCATGAAACCAATCGTAGCTCATTCTTGTTTTTTTAGGAATTTGTTGAATATCCATGAGTCTAAACTTCCATTATCTTTAAATCTGATGTCCCATACCACGAAATTTAGTTTACTGATAGTGTAAACTATTGCTCTAGCACAATGGTAAGTACCACGTTAAGAAGCTCCACCTCCTTAATGTCAATCTGCAGAAGAGATAGGAGTGATATGAAGATCGTGAATGTGAGATGTAGTGAGAGTGAATCTGAGAAGCATAGAGATGCACACACACAATGAAGAAACAAGCAAGACACAATGGAAGGTAGGAAAATAGACTCTATTACTCAAGATCTCAATTACAAGCTCAAGCTCACTCTAGCTCATACAAGTCTACACTAGCTAACTCTAACCAACCTCAAAAATGAGCTCTCTAGCTCTTTTAATAGTTTTTAGACTAGTTTTGACCGGTTTCACATCTAATGACCGGCATAGTTGAAAAATAGGTTCTAGGTGCTACTTGAAAGGGTAAACGAGGTCTAAAAATAACCAAGATTGGTAGCCTAAGCTCCTCAAGCTCGAGGACTCCTCGGCTTGCACAAAGAGCTACAAATTACAAAAGTGGTTGTTCTATGTTACATATGGTACAAGAGTGATGAAAATCACTATTGGGAGTTTTTTGAAAAGTAATATAAAACATATTTGTTTGAAAAATAATCTGACTAGCTCCCCACTACTTTGTTGTGCTCTGTCTTTACATGCTTCCTCGACGTCTGTGCCTCTGGCTACTGCCAACACCCCCCTCCCTCTCGTTTCTGTCGTCCTCGACAGAACCTTGTTGCAGGTTTTGTCGGATATAATTTTGTAGGAGGTCCTGAGCAAGGGTGTGCTCTGAAATGCGGATACCTCTTGCAAGATCTGCTTTGATTTTTTCCCAATCAATGTGTTGAGGTTCCTCTAGTGGCGGGAGTCTGTAGTGTGTGGAGTACACCAGTTGTTCACAGGCAAATAATTGGAGTAGATGTGTAGGCCTGCTTATGAACACCTCTGAGTGATACTCCCAAAAACTGGTAGTAAACATCTCTTCGAATGTCATTTTATAGCATGCCGGTAGATATTTGATGCAACAGTGCCAGGCATAACACATCCGGAGCGATGATGTCGTGCTCATATCATATGCTAAATCTTGATTACCATGCTCGAATCCCGGGGTGTTAACATGTGGTGCCTTGATGCGATGGAAGACTTTGAATACTATCTACATCATGTCAAAGATTTTGATAGTCGTATGCACTGCTGCATCATCTATTTGTCGTAAGCGAGGGAGCCAGTGGCGAATCGTTGCCATCATATATCCAACCGTGGGTGGTCCAGTGGGTGGAGTGAAATACGGGTAATTGAGCCAGTCTCGGCACTGCTTGTTGTTTTGTACTTTGATTGCAAAAGCCTTCCAAGAGCAGCATCGTGGTATCGGTCCCCAACATGGGTTATACTTCAAATGGAGTGGTGCCTTGACCCATGTGCTCATCATTTCAAGATATTCCTGTAATAAATAATGGCACCAAGTTGGTTGAAAGATTTCTTTGCTCTACGCGTCTAGTGGCAAATCATCCGGCTCAAACTGAGTTGCATGGGACGGTTTCTTGCATGTTTCCTTTTCGATAGCTAGCTGATATTCTACCATTAACATGAAAAATGGTTTATATTGTAGCTCATGCCTAGATATATACCTGCGAGGGGCCAAGTGAGCGAAATAAGGGGATTATAAAATACGCTCTTCGATCATAGCCATTGCATGTAATTGTGCTTCCACCCTTGCGGAGTGGGTCTTGCCAAGCTCTTCTACAATCTTCATCCACGGGGGGGGTAGGGAGTTCAAAGGTAGTCTGGCCTTTAGCCGTGACGCATCCGCTTGGGATGGGTTGGGGTTCGTAGGCTTCTTCAAAAGTTTCCTCCACCGGGATAGTCATTGTTTCTTCATCCACTGGTAGTTTTGGTGTGGAATCTAGCCTAGGGGGTGCTTCATATGTTGTTATCTGTGTTTGAAGAGTCAATACCTGGGCCCGTAAAGTGTTGAGTTCCTCGATGATCTCAGGAGATGTGACCGCAAGAGCTGGTGGTACTTGTTGTATAGGTGCATGTAACTATAATATTTTGTGTTCCTCTTTGAGCTTCTGGTATTCCTCATTCATACTATCATACTCCTCTAGTAGTCTGACATGATCTTCCAATAGCATCTGCATGGATTCGGGAGGGGACAACTTTGAAACGGCTAGGACTGAGGGGTTCATCCGGTTGATCGAAGCAACTTCAAGGTTCTCTCTATTCTGTTCCTGCAAGCGTTGGTTCTCTTCTTTAGCTATTGCGAGGTGGCGTCTGAGTAGTCCCATATTTCTGGTGAGTGTCGCATTGCGAATGGTTTGAGCCATTAACAAATTGTCAATATCTGTAATGGCCTCTTTTGTCTTCTGTTCACTATCGAGTTCAAGTTTGTGGTAGGCCTAACGTAGCTCTTGGTAGCGTGTGTTAAGGGAGGCATTCTCGATTGATAAAGAATTTAGCTGCGACTGTAAGTCGTTCGTGGTCTATTGCAGCATCTGATAACTGGTGCGTGATGCGAATTCATCTCTCACTTGTGTCATACATGCAAACATTTGACGGAATGCAGTGTCGATTGTGGGTGATAGTATTAATGGTGGAGTGAGTGAAGTTGTTGTGGGTTTGGGTGTTGATGCAAGGGAAAGGGGAAATAGGGATGGGAAAGTGGATGTAGTGGTGACAGTGGAAAAATGTGATGTGCCTAAATGTGGTGGTGAAATGGATGAAGTGAGTGGTGGTGGTCACCCTGGGTGTCGGTGTGTTGTTCCTGTTCATCCGTCTGCACATCCTCTTGAGATTCATGGCTTCCCTGACTGGCTTCATCGTCTCCGTCTTCATCATCTGTTTCTCTCCTTTCTTCTTCGGAACTGGAGACTACTTGCTCTTGTGTTTGATCAGGGGGAGTTGTAGGGTAACTTGGATGTTCGTACTCTTGAGAGAAAAATTGTCCTTCTGAAAATTGAAATTCATTTGAAAAAGCATCCGACATTTCAAAATCGAACGTGGTATTCTTTGGTTCTTCTTCCAGATTGGGTATCAGAAAAGTAAACGCTTTCGCACCAATGGAGGTGGGAATTTTTGCTTCTGTAGTGGTAGGTTCCTGAACTGAGGTTGCCTAAGAAGTAACTACACTGGTAGTGCCTTCTGTGATGACAGGTCGTGATAGTCGTATGTGAATGGGTTGTATAGGCGCAGGGGGTTCCATAGGTGACTGTTTTGAAGATGGTTGAGGAGACGGGGACTCTGGAACTTGTAGGCATGGGATAGATCCTCGCATGCGCTTGCCTGCTCGTCCCTTGCTAAATTTTATGGCTTTCTTGGTAGTTCCCTTGAACGCTTTCAATTTTTCACTTGTCATTGCACGCTCTATAGGCAAGTCGTATGCCAAACACATATAAGCAATTCTCGTGAGACCACAACATCCATAGATGATTTTTTTCCTTTCCCATCTGTGCTTCGCTAAATACAGCTGATCAATGATCCAACTTGCCAGATCTATTGTTTGGGGGCCTATACATGCTAAATACAATCCAAACCAAATATGTTTGTGAGGCATAGTAAAACAATCTTGAGCTGGGAATGCAAAGTGTTGCATACATATACGTAATGGCTTAGATAGCTCAGGTGTGATGGACGAAATTTCTTCCCATTTGGTAACATCACCACGCTTCATTGGTTCTAGAATCAGCCTTTCTCGCTCCGTCAGTGTGTGAGTTCCATGGATCTTAATTGCAGCTTGAATCAAATCCTTTGAAAGATAGAACTTCTTGAATGGGGGTTCATTTACCAAAGACAACAGAATAAAAGTGCCCGACAAGTCCTTGTTCTCTGAGGTTGTAAGTGTGGTTACCAGGTAGTAACATCTATAAAAATCCGGTTTGGGTAGTGGATCACTGAAGTATTCTGTAAAACCTGCACTATCCCAACATTTGGTATTTTGAAGTGCTTCAAATTCTCTGGAGAAGAACTGATACTTGCCCCACTTACTACTATCAAAAGTCAAATTGGCATAAAAAATAAAGTTTGCATTTGCCAAAGTTCCTCCTAAACCTTGAACTAGTGAGAATTGCGATGAACTTTTTCAGTATATCCCTTAGGAGGATCATCAATCAGCATAGGTCCTGGGAATCCTTGAAATTCGGGTGGTTGAGGCATGGGATGCGGCTCTGCCAGTAATTCACCAATATTTACCACATGTACACTAGGGCCAGCTTCCGATGGTCCTTCTGTCTGCATGATGAATGATGCGAGTGTGGAGAAGATCTGCTACAAAAGATTAGCACATTAGCATGGAAATTAATCATGATCCCATTAAGTGAGACCGCAATCCCTTTCCATAACCAATGTGTAACCCGTGTAGCCAAGTGTTGTGAAGTGGTTTATGGAATGATTTTTTGCAAAACTAATGCAGGTCTCTAGACACCTACATGCTTTTGATGGTGCATACATTGCTTGATGAGATTGTTATTACGAGTGATGTTGGGTTAGTGTTGATGAGTTTATACAAAGTTCAGTTATGGCGGAATTATTACAAGGATGGTGTTCAGTCAGGGTGGGAGTAATGTTAGACAAAAGGTTTTGAGGAGATAGCTAGATACATTTCGGTATCCATTTCCTAAGAGTTGTTGAGCGGGTGGTATGTGTCTGCTGAGGGACAAAAGGTGATCTTGGATGTGGTGGTATTGAGGGGTGAAAAGATTTTTGAGGGTTATATATTACATGGCTTGAGTGTTGAGCTATAATACATTGTTTGGGTACCCAAATCTGTCTGGGTGTGGGTCGATTCCTAAGGTACTTCTTGGCGATACAAATCTATCGGCTCCTCGTACTTTAGAAGAAGGTCGAGGAGATGTCAGACATTGACTCTACTTTTGCCTTAACTTCCTCTTGTCATGGTCTGCATCGTTGAAATCTGTTGGTGTTTTCTGTCTTTTCGGCACCCATACTTGTTTCATGCTGCCTACTTTGTGGTGCTGATAGTACTTTCCCCCTTTTGTCATTTGAGATGGTCATCGGTTTGGGTTCCTTCATTGTGGTTGACTCCTTCGTGGTTGAGGTTGAGAGGTCGGATGGACAATCTGCTTTGGAAAAGAAGGGAGGTCCAACACTTGCAGAACTTGCCCATTAGGAAGGGCAGCCTTTTGTACCATTAATCTAGGCCAATCTGTAGTAAGTGTGGAAGGATGGGCACCATAGGGTGTTGTGCCCATGTGGTTGCTAATTTAGTCCACTTGACCGCTAATGAAACCCACCTGACCGCTGCTGGAAGACCGGGGAAAAATATCCTGACATCCTTTTGTCTGGCAACTATCCATCGCCAAGCTCTCATGGGTTCACTTTGGAATGAGCATGCTTAGCCGAAGGATCTGGCCAAAGATCTTCCTGTCCTCCGTCGCATGCAGTTCATATGGTCTAGGGTTACATACCTCAGGCAGAGTGCAGTTAGGGAAGTCAAGCGGTATCACTCACTACTGATCTAATGTTCCAATCTGTAAGGAGCCTTATCTAAGTTTTAGGTCCACTGAGTGATCATATAGCCAATCTTGGCCAAGGATTAGGGGTTCTATCAGGTCCTCGTCATGGCACACTAGTAGCTTCGTTGTCATGGTCACATCGTGTATGAGGATAGGAAGGTCCACCTCACCCATGCAAGGGGTTTCCATGCCTCCTAGCCCTATGAGGTATGCCTCAATTGGCCGCATTTCTATTCCTGAGTCCTTATAGTGGGACCATCTAATCGCACTAGTCGTAGCACCTGAGTCAATTAAAGCCCTAAGCTCTTGGCAACGGTTGCCGTGCTCTAGCATGACTGTAATGAATGGTCTCCTATCCACTATGCTAGGATGAATAGTTGACTTTACTTGACACATGGCCATGGGGTATTTAGGCGTTGTTTCCAGATGGTCATAATATTCTCTCCCTAGTCCTTGTCTTCTTAACTTCATGCACTTAATGCGTTCTATAGCTTCTGCCTGAGCTTCAACGCGTATTCTATTTTCTTTCTCCATACGCTTCTTTGCCAACGTGAGTCGTCTAAGCATATCCTCAGTAAGAGGTTCCAGATATAACTTGACTCTACAACCACTAATGTGATTAAGAATTATGTCTCCTTCTAGGGTGGCTAATTGTACTGCTCCAATTGTCGAGAGTCTGTTAATGATCATAGGTCCATAACCTCGCTTTTCTAGTTTCTGTGCATGTTGTTTCAGCGAATACACTAGGACTAAATCTCCTTCTTTTAAGCCTTTATCTTTCACATGTGCATCGAAATAGGCTTTCTGTCGTTTCTTCGCTGCATATATACCTGTTGTTGCTTTCAGCCTGGTTGCTCCTAATCGTTCCAAGTCCATTATTCTTGCTGATAATTCATGGGCAGTCCACTGATGTTCTTGTGCAACCCTAAGGGTCGGTATCAAGAAGTCCAAAGGAAGCACAACGTTCTGACCAAACACCATCTGAAAGGGAGTTGCATTGAGTATGGTCTTGTAGGCCACTCGATATGCCCAAACAGCGTGGTGTAACTGTTTGTCCCAATACGAATGTTTGTTGTTCATGAGTTTCGTCAGTACGTTACAAAGGATCTTGTTAGTGCTTTCAGCTTGACCATTGGCCTGAGGATGATATGGTGTGGATTTCTTGTGAATCACCATAAAATCATGTAACAAATATTCAATGACTTGGTTTAGAAAGTGAGATCCTCGATCGCTCACTAACTGTATAGGCAATCCATATCTTGTAAAGACATTTTCAAATAAGAATTTTGTAGTCGTGTGTGCATCATTCTTTTTTGTGGCCTTAGCCTCTACCCATTTGGTAAGATAATCCGTCTCAACAATGATGTATTCGACATGTGTACCTTTTGCAGGGGGTTAATGGGTCCTACAAAGTCTATACCCCACTTAGAAAATGCACGTCCTCCCATCATGGGTTTCAATGGCATTTCATCTCTGCGAGTAGGAAATTGAGTTCTTTGACACACATCACATCTCTTAACATAGGTATGTGCATCCATGTGAAGAGTGGGCCACCATAATCCTGCAAAGAGGATGGCTTTGATTATCCTGTTGGGGCCAAAATGACTTCCTGCAACACCTTGGTGTCTAGTCTCTAGTACGCTCAAATAATCGCTTTCATGAACACATTGTCTTAGGTATCCGTCTCGTCCTCGTTTGTATAGATTGTCGCCAATAAGTGAATAGTCTTGAGCTTCCTGCTCTAGACTTCGTTGTTGTGCTAGGTTGAGGGAATGTTTTCATCCTCAAGTACATCACTAAAGGTTCACTCCATTCTAGTGTGAGAGACACATGATATAACGTATCATGTTCTACCAGTGGTCTTTCACAACAGACAGGGCATTCTTTACACATCTTGTAGACATCTGCCTCCATCGAAGACCAATATACTCCTAGTTTGTGCAGAGTGTGCAATGTACAATGTTTTGAATGATGTTGCTTTAATGCACCTACATGTGCTAATTACAACCAGTTCGCATGTTCTGATTCATCTACACAACAAGCAAGAATCTTTTGATTATCCTATTTATATATACTTCCTGCTATTATTTGATATCTCTGAGACTTGGTAATCTCTCCTTCCTCGATCCTTATCCTAGGATTCTTGGGTCCATATGTGAGAATAGGGACAATAGCCTTAGCCCATTCTGGTACTATCTCAAGGTTAAACAAATATGTGTTGGGTAATTCATCCACTATTCCTTGAGGAGCTTCTCCTGTGGTTAATCTTGAAAGGTGGTCAGCTCTAAAATGTGTCTTTCCTTTCCTGACTACTACTTCGAAGTCATACTCCATGAGTAATAGAAACCAATGTATCAATCGTCTTGTGTTACAAGGCTTATTGACTAGGTACAATAACGCTTGATGATCTGTAAAAAACTTGAACTTATTCGCCAATAGATAATGCCTGAATTTCTTTACTACGTAGATCATTCCTAATCCTTCTCGTTTTGTAGTGATGTAATTTCTTTCTGCTGCATTCAACTGTCTGCTCGCGTAAGCTATGGGGAGATCTATATGTCCTTCGTTTGTGGGTTGTGCCAACACACATCCTATGGCATAGTTGGATGCATCCACATGTACATGGAATGGCTTGCTCCAATCTGGGTTTGTTAATATAGGTGTTGAGCACAAACGTCGTTTAAGTTCATTGAATGAATTTTCACACTCATCTATCCATTCAAACTTGGTCAAAAGAGAGTACAGAGGCTTGGCTATGATTGCATACATGTGTATGAATCGTATGTAATAACCACAATGACCCATAAATGCATGTACCTCTTTTACATTATTTGGCCTAGGTAAATCGGCAATTACTTTCACCTTTTCTTCATCCATAGAGATTACATTCTTTGACACAATGTGTCCTAGAATTTTGCCTTGTTTGACCATGAAAACGCATTTTTCTGGGTTCAGACAAACTTGATATTCTCGACATTTGTCAAATACTTGCCTTAGTTCTGGGATATGAGTCTACCTCATGTTCGAATGAGCACATATGTCATCGACATAAACTTCCAAATTCTAGCGTAAGAATTCCTTGAAAATGTGACACATGAGTCGCTGGAAGTGGCGGGTGCATCTGTGAGCCCAAAAGGCATAACGTGAAATGCAAATATGCCCCATTTTGTGGCAAAAGCCGTCTTGTCTTGATCTTCTGGAGCAATGGCTACTTGGTTATAGCATTAGAAACCATCAAGAAAGCTGTAAACTTCCTTGCCTGCAACTCTTTCCAATAAATGTTCCTTGATAGGAAGAGGATAACTATCTCTAATCGTGGCGGCATTAACTTTTTTAAGGTTAATACACGCACATAATTTTCCATTCTTCTTGGGCACAACCACAATGGGGGATAACCATTCAGTATGCTCAATTTCGTAAATGAATCCTACTTCTATCAAACGATCTATTTCTTCTTTAATCTTCGTAGCGTAGTTATTATTGTACATGTATGGTTTCTGTTTCGTCGTTTTTGCATCTAGAGTCATAGGGATTCTATGGGAGCATATATCTGAATCTACTCCTTTCAAGTCTTTGTAACTCCAAGCAAATATGTCTCTATATTCTTGCAATAGGGCAATTAACTCTTCTTCTTCTTCTTTCGTCAAATCATGCCCAATGTATGTACATTTTTCTTCTTCTCCTTCTATGGTGACTATGATTTTTTTGGTTTTTTCTCGCTTATCATATACTTCTCCAACATCAGCTTTTCTTTTAGGCATTCATACCATGATTCTTCTATCTTCTATTTCATACTTCTTGAAGTTCTCCAGTACTTCCATGAGTAGTTCTTCTTCTTCTTTGGTCTTAGGTGATTTCTTTCTCTTCTTTTGTTTTCTTTCTGTATTGCTCGTGGATGGTTCAAGTTGTTCCATTTGACTTTCCTTTTCTTCTTCTTCAGGGGTTTTGGCTTCTACAAAATAAAGATATTCCTCTTATGGTGAACATAAGGGTTCCATGATAATGGATTCTAGATCCTCGACATCACTCTTGTTCGGTTCTTGGATTATTTCCGTGCATTCTTCTAGGATAAAGTCTTCCTCAACAGGTTCAATCATGAAAATGGAAATGTCATACCCGTCTTCATCACAATGAGGGGTCCATTGTTCTTCATTCATTGCTATGTCCATCATGGCTAAAATTTCTACCCAACTGTGAGGCTTGAATTCCTCGTCTGGAAATACTATAGGTGCATAAGCTGGGTCTTGAAGGGTTCGTGAATGTTGTTCTGAACCTAAGGTCCTAGCTTCTAATCGCTCTTCCTCCTGTTTGGCTACTTTACACATCCATAGATGAGTATCTTCGTGCAACCATGAGGGGTCTGATTCCAATAGTCTTTAAGATTGACTTTGGTATTCACTCTTAAATGTTGCAAGTACAAATAATTAGTTCCCCAATCTTGTATGATTTGCAGCTGACGCATGAATGGTCGTCCTAAAATCATCTCGTAAGCATGATTTTTCCCAAAATCACAAATGGGGAAGGTATGCTCAAACTCCACACCACAAGTGGTGAGAGATATGCCTTCTAGTAAGCCTAATGGTTTTTCTATATGTCTGTCAGCCGTTTGTAGCTTCATCCCTGTGGGTCTTAATGCTGGTTTACCCCAATGTTTCCATAAAGCAGTTGTAGCGATGGCTACTCCGGCTCCTGAATCTAAGATGGCTTTGGTGGTGTAGCCCTGATGGGTTATTGGAAGATAAGTGTTACCTTACATCTCCGATCCTTTCTACGGGTATCTCTAGTACCTTCTTGTGTGATCCTATTTGTGAGGAAGTAATAGCAACCTCAGGGAATTGATTTGCTACATGTTTCCACAATTCTGGTTTAACCTTTAACAACTCCTCTAGAGTGAGGTGGCACTCTACTTTGGTGTTCTTGATCACTTCCGTGTTTCTAGAGATTACTGATTCTTCATTCCTCACTATTATTGTGGGTGCTCTCATGCTAATAGACTTGGCTTCCCAAGGTCCTGTGAACTGAGGTAATTCTTGTAAAGAATTGGATTCAAAACTTGTGTTTTCACTCAGTTGCCCTTCCTCTACATCATCATAAATAGAGGGAATTTATTGGGGAAATTGCTCCTGCAAGTCGTCTATTTCTTGAATAGGAGGATGAGTTCCTTGTTCTTTTCTCTACTTCTCTTCTTGGATTTCTCTTAGAAATTCATGTGAATACTTATGTATGGAAGACAGGTTGTCTTCAAGTTCTGTATTTGGTACTTGAGACAGGGATGGTGCATTTCTTTCCTATGTCTCCGAAACAAAAGGGTTCCTATGTTGATTCTTTTTCTCCTTGCTATCGATCAAGTATTCTAGCCTCTCCAATAGTCCTTGAAAGTGTAATTCGTGTTTTGCCATGTTGTTCCATTTAAGATAACGCGAGGCTTCGAACATAGTTTGTGCTAATTCTACCATCTTCATGCAAAGTTTAGTCCTCTCAATTTCTAGATCTGCTCGTGGGTAGTTCTTACTCATTTCAGCTATCTGGAGTCCTTTCTTTAATCTTGCCTGATATGCACGAACACTCAAAAAATAAGTTGGAAGGTAAGGAATCTATGGCTAAAAAGCATTTAGCAAAACGAGATTTGTGCTGTGAGAAATCAACCTTAGAAGTTGACTATGTCAAAGTCGCTTGTTTAGGAGAACAGTTTCTAACATACCTTTGTTCTTAATGATCAAATCAGAGTTTTAATGATTCTTTTGAAGATCTAATGAATAATATAATTGCGCAAAGGTAGCATGGAGGTATGTATATCATTAGATTGAAGAAATTTGAAGATATATGTAGGTAATGAAGTTAATCTCTGAAGCAGACTTCTTGAAGAAGAAGAAACTTCACTCAGAGAAGTGATAGTGAATGATTTTGTAAATCAAGGTAACATTTGTGTGAAGTTTGGTCTATGATTGGTATAGAGGTGTTCTTAAATCAGTATAGATCAAGCCTTTGGAGATTTAGAGGTCTCCAGCAGTGGTATCAGAGCAAAAGGTGCAATATAAAGTGAAGTAAAGAGCATTGGAAGTCCCGACTGTTGTAGACATTGAAGTTTCTTCTAATTGAAGGTGGACAAGATCAAATTCTTGAAGACAACCTGAAGAAGTGTGAAGATTGAGCTCGAAAGGATATGAAAGACTGAAGCTTTACATTAAAAGGTACAAAGTATATTCATTCATCCTAATATTCGCAGAAGACAAAGATCAAAGATGGGAGAAAGCTTGCAGATTGATAAGCTAGAAAGGGAGAACTATCCAACTTGGTCCATGAGGATGGGGGCACACCTCATGAGCAAAGATTTGATGGCATTCATCACAGGTGAAGAAAAAAAGGCTGAGTTTGAAGATCCTAGTGTTCCAACTAGGGAAGAGCTTGCATATTTGAAGAACTGGATGAAGAAGGATGCTCAAGCTAGGAGCATCATTTATATGGCTATAAATGATTATCTTCTACCTCATATTAGAGGATTAGAAAGTGAAATAGATGTGTGGAATGCTTTGGAAGAGCATTTTCAAAATACAACCAAGTCAAGGAAGTCATCATTATGGGCTAAGTTCACAACCTTCAAGAAGAAAAGTTCACAATCAATTTCTGATTATGTGGCAAGAATGAAGGATACTGCAAATAGCTTGGGAGTAGATGAAGATATTGAAGAGGATAAGTTGGTAAGACAAATACTTATAGGTCTGAGAGGAAGCCTTTCATACTTTCCATAGAATTGTCATTAGATCATTTTACTTCTGTTCTTAATCAATTGCTAGGACACATGCTAACTTTTGAGCTGGACATTAAGGGAGATAATGATAGGAGTGCAAGCCAAACTATGTACTCCAAGGACAAGAAAAAGAATGGCAAAGTAAAGCAATCAACTTATGATGAAGGATCTTCAAGCCAAGTTAATTTCACAAGAGGAAAGATGAATTCAAGAGGTAAAGGAAGAGGAGGTAAGAATAAAGATAATGTTAGAGCTTGTTGGATTTATGGCAGAACAAATCATTTGGCAAATGATTGTTGGTATAACAATCAAAATGGTGGAAGTCATAATCAGAGTTTCAATCAAAGAGGTAGAGGAGGCAGAAATCAAAGAGGTAACTTCAAAGGAAGAGGTGGTAGGACCTCATATGCTAGAGGAGGTGGAAGAAGCTTTCAATCTCAGTCCTATAATAAAAACTATTATAAGTATGCATCAGATCAGAAGGATGACATGACTCTCATCTTGAATGCAACACATGAAGCAATAGGAGAAGATCAAAGGGTATTCTACATATTGACTCAGGATGTAGCAATCATCTGAGTGGCAATATATCATTGATGACTGAAATGGAAGCAAAGGTGAGTGGACATACAGTTCAAACAGGACATAACACAAAGCATAAAGTGGAAAGCATTCAATCAGTGAAGACAAAGAGTGGAAGTACGCTCTTAAGCAAGGTACTTTATGTTCCTACTTTTCCTAAAAACTTGATAAGTGTAGGACAAATTGTGGAGAAAGGATATGAAGTCAGATTCACAAATAATGGTGTTTATGTGCAAGATCCAAATCAGGGATATAGAAGCATCATTACAGGTCAAAAAGAAGGAAGGCTTTTTACTCTCAAGGTCCAAGGTAATTTGGGACATGCATTGTTTACTTATGGAAGTCAAAAGGTGTCTGAGTTAGACCTATGGCATAAAAGGCTAGGTCATTTTAATGAAAGAGCTATAAAAGAAATGTCAAAGAATGATGTAGTGCTTGGATTGCCAAATGTTCAAGGTCAACACATGGTATACAAGTGTGAAGCTTGTCAATTAGGTAAAGCTCACAGAAGTTCATACAATAAATTAGGATACAAGTATTCAAATATGCTTGAGTTGGTTCATACAGATGTGTGGGGTCCTTCAAGGGACTATAGCATAAATGGATCCAGATATTGTGTTGTTTGTTGATGATGCAAAAAGATGGATTACACTTTATGTAAACAAGGACAAGTCTGAAGTGTTCAAGACATTCAAACATTATCACGCTCATGCAATAAGGATTACAGGACAAAAGCTCAAGAGGTTGAGATCAGATGGAGTGGGAGAATATTTTTCTAAAGAGTTTGATTATTATTTGTGGAATGCAGGTATAAAAAGAGAAGCAACTTGCAGGTACTCCCCTCAACAAAATGGAGTTGCAGAAAGAAGAAATAGAACTCTAGTAGAGTTTACAAGATCAATGATGAAAGAGAAGAATTGTCCAAACTACTTATGGGCAGAAGCTATCAACACTGCAACATACCTTATGAATAGGTTACCCTGCAAAGCTTTGGATGGTAGAACACCTTATGAAGCATCGTGGGGTAAGAAACCTACTCTTGATCATTGTAAGGTATTTGGATGTTTGGCATATGCTTATGTTCCTTCACAATTAAGACATAAGCTAGAGCCCAAAGCAGAGAAGTATGTGTTTATTGGATATGACGATAGACAGATGGGTTACAGATTGTGGAGTCCATCTACAAAGCAATTTCTTGTTACAAAAGATGTTACATTTGATGAGCAAAGCACATGGTATACAGGGTCAACAAATGATTATGCAGACGTTGAAGAAATACAAAGGAAAGGGAAGACAAAAGTAAAGGCGTATGAAGAAGATATTGATGATGTTGATTGTAAAAGTAAATTACAGGGCAATGATGAAGATAGACCAAGATTTGATCCAGAATCAAATGTGGCTGAGACTTCAAGAAGTGCAGAGGTCAGAAGATCTTTGAGAGAAAGAAAAGAGCCTATCAGGTATAGTTATGATACATCTTTCTCAACAACAAAAGATTATGCTTATATTGTGAAGATAGAAGAAGATCCAACCACATATGAAGAAGCTAAAGGTAAACAAAATTGGGAGAAGGCAATGGAAGAAGAGTATGATGCTCTACTTGAGAATGAGACATGGGAATTGGTGCCAAGACCAAAGAATCAAAAGGTAATTGGATGTAAGTGGGTGTATAAGACAAAGAGGTTTGCAAATGGTGAAGTGTCTAGATACAAAGCTAGACTTGTGGTTAAAGGTTATGCCCAAACGTATGGGATAAACTATGATTAAACCTTTAGTCCAGTTGCTAAGATGTCTACAATTAGAACTCTAATTGCTATTGCTTCTTGTAAAGGATGGAAGTTGTCACAATTAGATGTAAAGAATGCATTTCTAAATGGATATATTGCAGATGAAGTGTACATGGAGCAACCAGAGGGTTTCATGGATTCAATTGGATCAGATTATGTATGTAAGCTCAAGAGAGCTTGTTAAGTTCTTGAATGAATGTGGATATCAAGCTTCAAAAGCAGATAGTAGCTTGCTAGTGAAGGCAAGTGAAGATGGGTTCATATACATGTGTATTTATGTTGATGATATTATTGTCACAGGTATAGATGCTCAAGGAATCAAGGAGCTTAAGAGGCAAATAGAAAAGGAGTTTAACATAAGTGATTTGGGAAACTTGTCTTATTTCTTAGGAATGCAGATTGTGTATACTCAACATGGAGTATATGTTACACAAGAGAGATACTTGAAGAATCTTTTGGTCAAGCTCAACATGGAAGAATGCAAGCCTTCAACCACACCATTGCAGGTAAATCATAAGTTGAGTAGATATGGAGGAGAAGAATTTAATGACATGAAGAAATATCAGAGTTTGGTAGGTAGTTTGATTAGGTGATTAAGTCCACTTACAACATTTATGATTAAACAAATTTTAAAAGTTTTTTTCTTAAGTCTAACGTATAACATTATTATAGAATTTCAAGGTGGCTTTTTCATTCGTTGTAACCTTAGATTAGAGTTTTGAGCATGATACCAAATTCCCTTTTTTCTTGTTACTTCATATCTTTTGAACGGATCCAAGTAGATCCCTTTCCCTTTTCAAATATTTAAAAGAACACTAATATAAGTAGCACATAGTGAACGCAAAAATGAAGAAATTATCTTCTAAACCATCTCACTCATTTTTTTCCTAGTGTACGTAAAAATCAAATTGATCAATACGCATAGTTTTGTCTCTATCTTCTTGCTACTTGGTCTTCAACTAAGGTACAACATGAATCATCCTTAATCATGTTAGATTTAAGTTTGAGATTAAGAAGTAATTCTATTATTTTGACATGGATTATGTGCTTTTCGGAGTATTAATTTGGATGTCACTTGTGTAGTCACGAATTCTTCATGTCACTTGTGTAGTCATTTCTATTAAGAGGGATGCTCTAAAGGATTTCTCATGCCTCTCCTCTCCATAGCTTTCAAAATCTATCTAACTTTACCTAATCCTTCCTTAGTGCTGAGGTTGGTAGTGGATACTCATTTTTTTCGGCTGCCATCAAGATGCTCAATTTTTCACTTTTATTGCTTGAAATATTCTAAAGAATGATGTGTTCATTAGTTTGGATCACTATGGCACACATTAAGAGATATAAAATAAACATATTTCGAAACACATTACCTTGTTGGTGCATGTGTGTGCACAATACATATCCATTTCACTAGAATGAAACCTTAAAGATTTCATTGGTTGAATGGTTTATAGAAAATCTCTACATATATCACAATATTTTAAAATTCCCTTACAACAATGAGTGATATGGGTACATATACAAGAATAAGTTCAAGTGATTGACCTGAGATTTTTGGCTCGAGTAAGGAGTTGGCTGAGGACTTTTGGGGAAGAGGAAAATCATAGGTTTAGATTGGAGAGTGAGACACCTTTTGGCTTACATCAAAATCTAATTGGATCTTTGAAAATTCCAAAGTCATGAAAAGCATTAAATTTTATTAATAAAGACCTTAAGGGAATCAAACTAAGCATGAAATAAGAATCATAATGCAAATGGATATTAGAATGCGATAAATAAGATACTACATGTTAAAAGAATAAGATATAACTCAAAAATCTATATTTTATTAAGACATCCAAAGCTCAAATCACTTGGGATTATTATATAAAGCATGTGGATGCAACTAGACTCATAAAAAGGAAGTAAAAAATTGTTAGTCAAGTTCATGTATGAGGAAAGTTATATTTCCCATAGTTGCTTAAAACATGAGTTTGATGGTAGAAGACAATTACAAGCATCACTTTGAGCATGTATATCAACTCTATTTTTAGAAATACATAAAAAAAAAAAATCAAGTTTGATTTGACATGGTCTCTACTAGAGGTTCTTGCATTCATCCAAATGCATATGATTTTATAATACTTCCTCGATTGGAAGAATGGTTGGAAGAAGAAATATGAGGTTGAGAGACTCATAACATAACCCACATGACCTTAAAAAATTAAATGAGTTTTCCAAGGTTGAGAGACTCATAACATAATCTACATGATTGTGAGTATTAAATGAGTTTCAAAAGAAGATTAGGAAGCTTCATTATTGTATTCATTCTCTTTTTGGGGGATTTATCCCATATTCTATGTACTTAGAGGAACCTCTTCCCAAATCTATAAAAGAAGTCTCTCTCTTCATTTGTATGCTTAGTTAGAAGCTTGGGAGTTCACTATGCTCTTGACAAGATAACTCTAAACCAATACGTGAGTTTTCCCATTTCATTTTACACAATCTTTGAGTCTCAACTCTCCTGTTTTGTGAGTATGACTTTTATTTTTGCTCTTATGTGTGTGATTTGTACATGACATAAGATCTCTAAGTGCTCTTGGATGTAGTGGTGGTGATTTTGGAGGAGGTGGTGAAGGTCTTGGCATCATTCTTTTGGAGGTAGAGGTTCTTCATCAAATGATGGAGTTTTATGGTCATCCCCCCATGCTCAACATCATTTTGGAATGCTTGTAAGCCATTTTTCCTTGCCTCTCACCCTCTTTCGACCTCTTTCATCCACCCTCCTACCCTTTTCGCTTAGTGTTCATTTCCTCCTTGGTGGCTCCAATCTACATTTTCGTGGCAAGAATGAAATAGCAAGTACCCCAAATACAATGTGAGTAATACAAAATGGAGATGCACCCATATAAATGAACTGTAGAAGAACTAGAAAACTAGAATTAGAGAATCATTTCTTCGACATTTTATTCTTTCTCCAACTCTTAAAACCTCCAATTTTATTATGTTTTCTTTATCTCAAAAGATTTTTGTCATTTATTATTTATTTGAATCCATAATCAACTCCTTGAATGTTCTTATTTTTTCCATGGCTTAAAAAAAAAATCCCCCAAAGGCAAAATCACGTGGTTGTAGGTTTTCATTTACATTTGCATTTTGCTTCTTGATTTCCACCTAAAACTTATGTACATAAAGGTGTGATTTTTTTGACAATCAAAGTGCACTAAAAGCATACTATTGACCTCTTCATATATTTCTGAATGCATGCAATCATCATTTTGAATGGTTCAATTCCATTGAGTGTATCATCTTTCGCACATAATGTTGCACACTCATCATCCTTATAGAATTTTGTAGTACCAAATCAGAAGTTATTGGCAAAGGCTATGTCCATCGTATCACACTTAGGAGGATTATAGGGATTTGACTTGGGTAGCTTCTAGATAATGAGATTTCATGTATAGAGTCATCCAAGATCAAGGCGTATTTTAAGCAATAGAGGCTTCAAGAAAAATAGGTTTGGGGATTGTAATGAGAGAATTGTAAAATAAAAATGTGGATTTATAAGGATTTTTATCATTACTTGATTGAGCAAGCTATGAAGATGCAAATTGTAAGAAAGTTAAGAATATCAAATTGTCATTTATGCATATTTTCTTCTTTATTGATGCATTTGTAAAGCATTAGAGCTGAAAAAAAACATACACCAATGGACTAATTGACCATATTTTCAAGAAAAACGGACATTTTGACAATTTGCCTCAATATTTTCAACACTTTAAAAGGTGGTGAGATTACCAAAATTGTCATCTTTTCCACCTACAAAATACTTCTACAAACATTTCTTCCATCTAGAGAAATCTTCAATGAACAAGGAAAAAAAGAAAAATATTTATTTGCATATTTATGCAAGAAACTATTTCTCTTTATTTTTCATATATATATATATATATATATTTATATATATTTTAATCTATTTATTTTTCTTTTAAAAGTAAGAATTTGTAATCACGTTGTCGTGACTAGTCCATCTGGATGCTTGAAAGCAGGAAGGCGGGAGTGCCAGTGAGTGAGCTCTGGAGTGGACGAAATTGTCATCTTTTCCACCTACAAAATACTTCTACAAACATTTCTTCCATCTAGAGAAATCTTCAATGAACAAGGGAAAAAAGAAAAATATTTATTTGCATATTTATGCAAGAAACTATTTTTCTTTATTTTTCATATAAATATATATATATATATATTTATATATATTTTAATCTATTTATTTTTCTTTTAAAAGTATTCGTACGTGTTAATGTTTGTAAGAATTTGTAATCACGTTGTCGTGACTAGTCCATCTGGATGCTTGAAAGCAGGAAGGCGGGAGTGCCAGTGGGTGAGCTCTGGAGTGGACGAAGGAAAGGAAATGGAATGGGAGCTGAAGTCTCTTCGCGTGTTGGGTTTGTTTCAACCATTTGGGCTCACGGCGGAGCGTTTGCAATCTTCAAGCGAATTCTCATACTCTCTTTTCGACCCGCAGCTTGCCCAAAGCGAGCCTTCCTCTCACGATGCTCATAGCGTCCTCAATCATGATGAGGAGCTCTTCATTCATGGAAATCGGCATGTATCTACGTGATTATGTGCCATGCACGAGAGAGAGAGAGAGAGAGAGAGAGAGAGAGAGAGAGAGAGAGAGAGAGAGAGAGAGAGAGAGAGAGAGAGAGAGAGAGAGAGAGAGAGAGAGAGAGAGAGAGAGAGAGAGAGAGAGAGAGAGAGAGAGAGAGAGAGAGAGAGAGAGAGAGAGAGAGTCATATTAATGTCTTCTGGAGGCCAAACTTGGCCTATGAGACAAAACCATGTACAAGTGTAGTAACCCTATGTAGAAAATGAAATGAAATAAAAAGTACTCGCTACACAAAGCTATATAGGGCTGGAAAAGGCTGGGGAGACATGGCTCTGACTCTGCAGATAATGGCCACCTAATACATGGGGGATCCATAATGTGAGTGAGTAAAAAATACCCTAGCTACTGGTGATGGGTGGAGGTGGGTGTAGTATGTGGTACATCAGTGGTGGTCTGAGTGCCTCCCGAAGGAAGACAACCCAGGGGGTGGTGGTACTCCTCTGCTCCATCATGGGTCACAACCCTATAGATGGACCTCTTTGAAGTGAGCCCTATAGATTGACCTCTTTGAAGTAGCGTATGTCTCCTTTTGAGACTAACTATGGCATGAATCCCAATGCTCCCAATACCATAGGCATGCCAAAGAAATGTCCTAGTGCTTCGAAGTTCTTAGCAAACCTTCAAGCAAATTTAGAAATAGCTAAAGCCAAGATGCAGCACTCCACACGGAAGTGTATTAAGCTTTCACCAAGGTTTTGTTGACCTTGGAAGATAGTTAAAAAGCTAAGTGAAGTTGCATATCGATTAGAGCTTCCTCCAAATTGTAGAGTCCACCCAATGTTTCATGTCAATAAACTTTGGAAGTAAATTTCAAGGAAGGACAATCTAATAGATGGTATTGTTTCTTTGCAAGAAAGTGATGGCATAGATCATTCTCCTGAAAGGATTTTAGATCAAAGACAAAAACGATTGAGGAATCGTGTCATACAGGAGTATCTAGTAGCCTGGAGAGGATTACCACTTACTGAGTCTACTTGCGAATCAAAAGCTCTGGTTCGCAAGTACTTTCCCTCATTGATCATTGATGACAATGATCTTTAGAAGGGGGAGAGATTGTAAGACATTGATCCACAAGGATCATGACATTGGTCCATAGGGATCATTCTATGTGTGTGAGGGACAAGGGCCAGCTGGTCAAGGTCCCAAGCTCGGGGGATACCCTAAGGTATTCAGTAGTAATGGGTATGAGACATGATGGCCGCATGGAAGCACTAGACCATTCCAGATCATTGCTATTTTTGGAATACAAGAGGGTATATATGGATGGGAGGAGAGTCACACACACATCATTCAAGTCTTGTCTCACATCTTGACTCTAGTCTCGAAAAGCAAAGGAGTCATGCTTAAATTATGAAAGGTTATGATTTTGAACACTAATAGGGACATATATACATTAAAGAGAGTAGGTTTCAAAACCTTATAATTGTCATAAAGACGTAGATAGGACAATGTGCATTATTTTATATAGATAGCCTATGTGGAGTATCTAAAACACTTAGATAGTGAAATCCTAGTTCCTGCTAGTGCATATCGTTACATCCTTATCTCTTATTAGGGATTAGGACTTTCCCCTTAAATGAAAAAGTTGCGAAGGTTCCAGATTATTAGATAGAAATTTTATGCTTTCTTCCACTCCAAAACAATGCAATACAATAATCATTGTTGTGAAGTAAAAAGAAAAGGAAATCAAAAGAAAATAAACAAGAACATTCTTCATGACTTAGATGTGGTCTTGAAACCTACATGAGGAGGATCCATGCAATAGGGGAATTAGTAGTATTTTCTGATAGGTGCATAAGAACAAAGCATGAGAATATTCATATAAACTAATAACTAACTTTAAAAAGATTAAATACAAATGATTGTTTTTGGAACATCTTAGTGATTTCTATAAGTGTTTTTTCACTTATTTTTTTTAGTTATATGCCCACCAAAATGTTTCTTAATCGTAGCTTAAGTGATTTAAAGTTTACTTTTTTTGCTAAGCACTAACATTTGCATAAAAAGACATATTTATTTTTCAAAAAATATTTATACAATGATAAGCATAATTCTAAAAATAATTTATGCTTTTCCACTAGATTTGCAATTTGGTCCATCAATGACGATGTGCAATCTAGTGGGGCCGAATATTGGGGGGAATTCCCTTTGCAGAATGCAACCATGAAAAATTAAAAAGTCTCTTTTTTTATCAAAACTTCTGTGGATCTCTCATTTGAGTTTTGAAATGTGTTTGTTGATGATGACTTTACTCTTTTGTACCTACAAGAAAGAAAAGATAAGAAGGAACAATTATCAGTTAGCTAAAAAACTGTGCATGATGTTGTGATGTGTGCTCTTTTGTATGTGCATGTATGTTGTATGTGTGAATGTATCCTAAGTATGTATGATTGTATGTTCAAGTATTCCTATGAATGTGTGCATGTATTTGTGTATACATGTGTGTGTATGTCTGTCACCCTAAGTATTTATAAGTGTAAAACCCTATGTGATTATGTGTGTGTTTATGTTGTACCACATGTTTGTATAAATTTATGTATATATGAATGTGAAACCGTAAGTATTTATATGTGATTACCCTTTGTGTTATATGAGTATTTGTGTATGTATGTGTGTATACATGTGTGTGTATATTTTTGTGTTACCCTAAGTATTTATAAGTGTTATACCCTATGTGATATGTGTGTGTGTATGTGCATTTCTATTTATGTATATTTTCTTTTCCCTTATTCAAAGTAGCAAAAGAGTAAAAAAGAGAGGTACCTGTAATGCCTTCATAGTCAAATAGGGGATTGTTAGTAGTATCATGAGCCTTGATAACATCTATGCTCTAAAATTCGTAGATGCTTCCGTAGCGCACGACAATTTGCATCATACCAGCAGTTCTAGGGCATGGATCCTATGCGTGGAGGGTGTACACTGTATATGTGTGCGGTGTGAGAAGCTACAGAGAGCTGAGTCATGTAGGATGGTGGTGATCTTTGATGTAAGTGTGTTCAAGGGTCTGAGTGGATCGAGGGAGAGTAGCTGGGTGTGTAAATGGTATGCATAAACTTGTGAAAGCTCGTGTGTGAAGTGTATTGTGGTATGTGTGTGAGTGGGTGAGGGAGGGTCTAATGGAATAGGAGGTGAAAGTGTGAATGTGATAAATGTATGGTCAGTGCCAAGTGGGCATCGTCCAATACTAAGTGAGGGGATGAGTGAAGCTCCAGAAATTGTACCCAAAATGTAGTTGACTGAGCTCTCACCTCCCCCGTGAGGGAAGCAAGTAAGTCCTCCCGAACCTGGCCAACGGTGCATCCCGTTATATATAACGAGATGGTGTCTGCCGCCCAACTCAAGTAGGTGTCTTCCATATCCGGTGGCATCCTGACCCATATTTGCGGACACTCTACCGGTGCACGTCTCCTCTGGATCTCTACCCCTCATGAGATGTGGATGATCCATGTCGTATGCCTCGCACTTACGTGACTAGGTGCGGCCATTGAAGTCCCCCATAAGGAAGACTTCACCTAAGGCGCTGTAATGTAGTATGTCGTCCGAAAGTGCTGAGTATGGTGAGTCTCTGTCCCGAATCGATCCTCCAAGGTCTTGTCCTGCATATCGGGATCCACCTGGTGGGGGGCGGGGGAGAGAGAGAGAGAGAGAGAGAGAGAGAGAGAGAGAGAGAGAGAGAGAGAGAGAGAGAGAGAGAGAGAGAGAGAGAGAGAGAGAGAGAGAGAGAGAGAGAGAGAGAGAGAGAGAGAGAGAGAGAGAGAGAGAGAGAGAGAGAGAGAGAGAGAGAGAGAGAGAGAGAGAGAGTCATATTAACGTCTTCTGGAGGCCAAACTTGGCCTATGAGACAAAAACCATGTACAAGTGTAGTAACCCTGTGTAGAAGATAAAATGAAATAAAAAGTATATCGCTACACAAAGCTATATAGGGTTGGAAAAGGCTCGGGAGACGTGAGTCTGACTCTGCAGATAGTGGCCACCTAATACATGGGGGGATCCAAAATGTGAGAAACGCCCTAGCTACTTGTGATGGGTGGAGGTGGGTGTAGTATGTGGTACATCGGTGGTGGTCTGAGTGCCTCCTCAAGGAAGACAACCGAGGGGGTGGTGGTACGCCTATGCTCCATCATGTGGTCGTAGGCAATCCTGATGCGTGAGATATCCTCCTGATATAGTCGTGGTTGACGATATCCGCCCATGCGTGGTCGGCGCCGTGCTCTTTGTGCTGCTTCCTGGTGGAGCATGAGCCCTATAGATGGACCTCTCTGATGTAGCTCAACTCGCTGAAAGAACTGGGTAATGGTCTGCTGGGTACTCACCCGTGGCTGATGTATGGGCTGTAGTGACCGCTCTCGCCTCTCGTATGCTTCTGTGAGAAAGCGTCCCAAGCGTCTCTGGTCTCCCATAGTCATGCACAGCTGGAATGACTCCTCGATCTGGAACTGTGCTCGTAGGTCTAAGTATGCTGGACATTTGATAACAAAATGCTCCTCACTCTCTACCTGTGTCTGGCATACTGGGCACCACCTCTCCTCACGGGGGACTCCCCTGGACCGACCCCTCTCAATCTCGAGCTGATGTGATGAAACCCGGAGCTGCCCAATGACGACTCGTAGGTGGTGGGGACGGTAGGTCTGCATGTATCTCGGAATCTCGATGAAGCCCGTGCCCGATATATGTAGAAAATGCTCGCGGTAGTAGAGCATTTTCGGTGGCAATGTACCCCTAGGGCTCACCCATGTCCTCTGTATGTATGTATGCCATATCTCTTGACGAATGATCCTATTCCTCTCTTGATGAGAGAGTGAGTAGGTGGGTGCATGAGAGTCGTACTGTAGTGGTGGTAGCCTGTCTATGTCAAAGCCATGGTGGGCAAGCCAGTCTCGTGTCTGTGCATACCATGAGGTGTCGTCTGCTAATGCCATATCACGTGATGCTTCGAAAGCACGATAAGCAATGCGCTCTCTATCCATGCTCCGAAGTCTGTGTAATAGGCATACTGTCTGGAATAGTGCCTCAACTAGCATCGGTGGTGCAGCGAGCTCTGCTCTAATGATATCATGTGGTACTGAAGGCTTGCTGCGGATAAGTCTGGCAATCATGAGGATCTGTGGCCTCTCTAATGCTGTCCATACTGATGTAGCTAATCCTGGTCCCCATATGGCTGCCCCATACATGAGCGCTGGCGTAACCAAAGTGTCAAAGAGCCACCCCTTTGTGCGGGGCTCCTGAAAATATGCCTGGTGGCACTGTCTCTCCATCAAAGCTAGTGCTGCGTACCCACGTGTGATGCGGTCACGGGCTGCCCGAGCCATAGAGAAGACCCCTGATGCTGCTCTAAATGTCACCCCCAAGTAAACATATGATCCGACCACCTCGATCGGTCCACCTGCTACTGTGAACAAACTATGTCTGCGTACCTGTGCTGATGTATGAAAGATCAAGACCTTGGTTTTACCAAGGTTCACAGATAACCCTCTGTGTCTGCAGAAGTCATCTAGGCCGTGTAGATGATGCTGTAGACCTTCTGCAGACTCTGAAACCAATACAATATCATCAGCGTATAAAAGAATATGGACAGTGGACCAGTGTACCTCAATGCCATCTCCCCCCTGCTGTTGTATGAAGTCCACTATCTCATCAATGTAGAGACCAAAGAGGGTGGGTGAGAGAGGGAATCCTTGCTTCACCCCGATAGTGCTAGCAAGTGGATCAGATAAGCCCCCTGGACATCTGACTCTACCAGATACTCTCTCGTATAAGGCGTAGATCCCCCATATCATCTCCTCCGGAGCTCCGATGTCAAGTAGTCGTCTGAAGAGTCGATCCCTGGGAACAGTGTCAAATGCTTTGCGGAAGTCCACAAAGCAACAATATAATCTTCTCTTCCTCACCTTGGCTTGGTCGATCAGGCATCTGAGAGTGAAGATGTGGTCAATGGTAGAGTAATCTCGTCTGAAACCTGCCTGTCCTGGAGCCCTGAATCCCTTCCTCTCAGCGAGAGTACTCAACTCTGTCTCTAGTACCGCACCATATAACTTGGCCAATATAGGGCCAATCATGATCGTCCGGTATGTAGCTGGATCCATAGTATCACCTTACTTATGAATGGGCACTATGGTGTGCTTAGTCCATGAGTCTGGGAACCCTTCAACCAATGCACGGTTGAAGAGATGGGCAATGAGCGGTGCGAGAGTCGTGCCTCCATAGATGAGGTGCTCTGCTTGTAAACCGAAATGATCATGGGCCCTGCCATGCTGCAATGGGGCAATAGCGCATCCCACCATAGAGGGTGTGAAGAAGTCAGAGAGAGAGAGAGAGAGAGAGAGAGAGAGAGAGAGAGAGAGAGAGAGAGAGAGAGAGAGAGAGAGAGAGAGAGAGAGAGAGAGAGAGAGAGAGAGAGAGAGAGAGAGAGAGAGAGAGAGAGAGAGAGAGAGAGAGAGAGAGAGAGAGAGAGAGAGAGAGAAAGTCATATTAACATCTTTTGGAGGCCAAACTTGGCCTATGAGACAAAAACCATGTACAAGTGTAGTAACCCTGTGTAGAGGATGAAATGAAATAAAAGGTATATCGCGACACAAAGATATATATAAAGCTGAAAAAGGATGGGGAGATGTGGCTCTGACTCCGCAGATAGTGGCTACCTAATACATGGGGGACATTTGAGTAAAAGTGTGAGTAAAACACCCTAGCTACCGGTGAATGGGTGGAGGTGGGTGTAGTATGTGGTACATCGGGGGTGGTCTGAGTGCCTCCTGAAGGAAGACAACCCATGGGGTGGTGGTGCACCTATGCTCCATCATGTGATCATAGGCTGTCCTGATGTGTGAGATATCCTCCTGATATAGTCGTGGTCGATGATATCTGCCCATGCGTGGTCGGCGCCGTGCTCTGTGCTGCGGCTTGGTAGAGCGTGAGCCCTATAGATGGACCTCTTTGATGTAGCTCAGCTCGCTGAAAAAACTGGGTAATGGTCTGCTGCGTACTCACCCCTGGCTGATGTGTGGGCTGGAGTGACCGATCTCGCCTCTCGTATGCTTCTACGAGGAAGCGTCCCAAGCGTCGCTGGTCTCCCATAGTCATGCATAACTGGAGTGACTCCTCTATCTGGAACTGTGCTCGTAGGTCTAGATATGCTGGGCATCTGATAACAAAATGCTCCTCACTCTCTACCTCTGTCTCGCATATTGGGCACCACCTCTCCTCACGGGGGACTCCCCTGGATCGACCCCTCTCAATCTCGAGCTGATGTGATGAAACCCGGAGCTGCCCAATGACGACTCGAAGCTGGTGGGGTAGATATGTCTGCATGTATCTCGGAATCTCGATGAAGCCCTCGTCCGATATATGTAGAAAATGCTCACGGTAATAGAGCATTTTCGGTGGCAATGTACCCCTAGGGTTCACCCATTTCCTCTGTATGTATGTATGCCATATCTCCTGACGAATGATCCTATTCCTCTCCTGATGAGAGAGCGAGTAGGTGGGTGCATGTGAGTCGTACTGTAGTGGTGGTAGCCTATCTATGTCAAAGCCGTGGTGGGCCAGCCAGTCTCGTGTCTATGCATACCATGAGGAGGTGTCGCCTCCTAATGCCATGTCCCGTGATGCTTGGAAAGCCCGATAAGCAATGCGCTCTGTATCCATGCTTCGGAGTCTTTGTAATAGGCATACTGTCTGGAATAGTGCCTCAACTAGCATCGGTGGTGCAGCGAGCTATGCTCTAATGATATCATGTGGTATTGAAGGCTTGCTCCGGATAAGTCTGGAAATCATGAGGATCTGTGGCCTCTCTAATGCTGTCCATACTGATGTGGCTAATCCTGGTCCCCATATGGCCGCCCCATACATGAGCGTTGGTGTAACGAAAGTGTCGAAGAGCCACCCTTTTGTGCGGGGCTCCTGAAAATATGCCTGGTGGCACTGTCTCTCCATCAAGGCAAGTGCTGCATACCCACGTATGATGCGGTCATGTGCTGCCTGAGACGTAGAGAAGACCCCTGATGCTGCTGTAAATGTCACTCCCAAGTAAACATATGATCCGACCACCTCAATCGGTCCACCCGTTGCCGTGAACAAACTATGTCTGCGTACCTGTGCTGATGTATGAAAGATCATGACCTTGGTTTTACCAAGGTTCACAGATAACCCTCTGTGTGTGCAAAAGTCATCTAGGCCATGTAGATGATGCTGCAGACCTTCTGCAGACTCTGAAACTAGTACAATATCATCAACATATAAAAGAATTCGGACAGTGGACCCCCTCAATGCCATCACCCCCCTGCTGCTGTATGTAGTCTACTATCTCATCAATGTAGAGACCAAAGAGGGTGGGTGAAAGAGGGCATCCTTGCTTCACCCCGATAGTGCTAGCAAGTGGATGAGATAAGCCCCTCGAACATCTGACTCTGCCATATACTCTCTCATATAAGGCATAGATCCCCCATATCATCTCCTCTGGGGCTCCGATATCAAGTAGTCGTCTGAAGAGTTGTCCCTTGGGAACGGTGTCAAATGCTTTGCGGAAGTCCACAAAGCAGCAATATAATCTCCTCTTCCTCACCCTTGCCTGGTCGATCAGGCATCTCAGAGTGAAGATGTGGTCAATGGTAGAGTAATCTTGTCTGAAGCCTGCCTTTCTTGGAGCCCTGATACCGAGCTCTGTGGTCTGGGAATGGGGGGTTGGTCTGGGATCTCGTATAGGCTCTGTGCATAGCTATGCCAAGTGCTCGGGTCTCGGATGGGTGTCTGCTGTCTCCTCTCTCTCAAATGTCGCCATGCCACTGCATTGTCTCGACTCATGAGTAAATGATAAATATCCCAGTACTGTCTCTCTTCCCAATCACGCCGTTTGCGGCGAGTAAGGCTCTGCATGCGATGCTGTGCCTGTGTGTGTGTAATATCCCCTCTATGTTCTAAAATGCGTAGGTGCTTCCGTAGCTCGTGGCAATCTGCATCATACCGCGGTTCTGAGGCATGGAACCTCTGCGTGGAGGGTGTATATGTGTGCGGTGTGGGAAACTGCAGAGAGCTGAGTCGTGTAGGATGGTGGTGAACTGTGATGTAAGTGTGCCCAAGGGTGAGAGTGGATCGAGGGAGAGTAGGCGGGTGTGTAAATGGTGTGCATAAATGTGTGAGAGCTCGTGTGTGAAGTGTATCGTGATTTGTGTCTCAGTGGGTGAGGGAGGGTCTAATGGAATAGGAGATGAGAGTGTGAATGTGATAAATGTATGGTCAGCACCAAGTGGGCGTCGTCCAATAGTAAGTGAGGTGATGAGTGAAGCTCCAGAGGTGGTACCCAAAATGTAGTCGACTGTGCTCTCACCTCCCCCGTGAGGGAAGCAAGTAAGTCCGCCCGAGCCTGGCCAGCGATGCATCCCTTTATATATAACGAGCTGATGTCGGCTGCCTAGCTCAAGCAGATGTCTACCATACCCTGTGGTGTCCTAACCCATATCTGCCGATACTCTACTGGTACTCATCTCCTCTTGGTCTCTGGTCCTCATGAGATGTGGGTGATCCATATCGTATGCATCGCACTGATGTGACTGAGTGCGTCCATTGAAGTCCCCCATAAGGAAGACTTCACCTAGTATGCTATAATGTAGTATGTCATCTGAAAGTGCTGTGTATGGTGAGTCTTTGTCTCGGATCGGTCCCCCAAGATCCTGTCCTGCGTATCGAGATCCGCCTGGAGGGAAGTAGCATATAGCAATGTAAATCCAGCTCCCCTGTGCTATCTCCATGCGAACCCACATGAATCGTGCCTCCTCATCTCTTCCTATAATATGGATCCGGCTCTGTATCTCCTGTCTAAATATGATGGCCACCCCTCCCGACCCTCGCGCTGTACTCCGTCTCGTCTTGGTCCTAAATGCATATTCCCAATGAAAACCTGTAATGCGAGGTAGACCTCTCTCTGGGCTCTCGTGGGTCTTTGTGATGCAAGCAAAGTCACGAGTGTCTAGGATCTCTTCCAATCGGTCTTGCCATGTCCTCTGAGTGGTGACTCCTAATATGGTGTTGACTCATAGGCCACGTATCCCTATTTGATAGGGCGTCCGTCGATGAAGACTTTACCGTCCCGGTAGAAGGCCTTCTTTCCTTCTCGTCAGGCTTGAAGAATATGTGGCATACATGTTCGA
>CM035435.1:146427917-146437917 GCA_020310875.1 Ceratopteris richardii
TAATTCAACCGTGTGGACAAGACATGTTAATCTAATGCACCTTCTAGTGTCTGCATACAACAAACCTTGGTTATCTGTAATTTCATTATTACGTGACTCTTTCTCTTTTTGTCTTGAGCATCCAGTTTTAAGACCCTTTACGGACCGTGATCCAAACTTCACTCAGTGCATCTGTTGAGAACTTGTTGCAGGACTTACAATATGAAGAGAATGGCAGTATGTATAGTTTAGCAGATGCAAATGAGCAAATAATCTGGACAAATGGTGACGTACATTATGTGGTCACTTATCATAAAGGTAAAACTCACATTTGACCATGCCACTTGTTGCACAGCCACAGTGATTCGGTTTGACATTATTTTCAATTGTGTTTCTTTTAATCGTTGTTCCTGTCTGTGTCAGTTTCATTAGAGCTGTGATTTCTTACTCTGTTGGGTTGAGATATTTGTTACATTTATGATATATTTAAGTTTCTCACACATTTGTCCTGAATGTCTCACGAAGAGGATCCATCCAGCAGTAAGTCATCGATATAATGCAGATCATTTAAAGTTTAGATAATTCAGAGTGAAATCCAAAAATGGACACTAGAGAGTTTGAAGAAATAGGAGTCAATTTAATCATGTAATTATCATGATTTGAAATCCAAAATTCCAAGACAATCAAAACTTGAAGCATAAATGTGTAATTCATCACTTCGAACTAAGCAGTGACAAGCTAGCTACCATATTTCAGGACATAAAAATTACAACTAGATAGAGATCTTGGCTAGGCTTAATTGAAGCTCTCTTTATCCATGTTGTATTGATCATTGTGGTTATCGTCATCATCATCAAGCTATGGGATTCCATAAAAGTTACAATATGCAAATTTACACACTTTTGCAACATCTTTCAACAAATCATTGCTGTATTCTATAAGTGAAAGCAACACTACAAACAAGTGATTGTTTTGTCAAATGCTCAGATACTGTATGTTTAATTTTTAGGGACATCAAAACATTCTATATGGAGGCTAATTCATCTTCATTCAGAAGAAGACTTTACATTGAATGGAGCAAAAGTTGTACAGTTGTATCCACTCGAACACACTAATAATTTCTCCATGCGCCGTGTGTGGCAAGATGAATCTGCTCGGAGAGTTGCTGAGCAGGTGGGATTCTTTATGTAAAACAGGAATAGCCATGCTGCAGTAGCTTGACATTTCATATGATTCCCTGCAGGTTCTTTTGGCAACAGGTGATAGCATGCCAATTCTTTGTTTTTTGATGAAGGAATCACAAGAACTTGTTGCATTCAGCCTATGCAGTAATGAAGAATCAAACTGCAATACTGTCACGACATGGACCATTCATGCTGTTGCTGCAGTTCCAGTTGTCGCAACCCGGCCTTGGTAGCTTGACTGACTGGATTCTGTCAGCTTGGGTAAGCAGTGTCAATGTTTTCCTTTTTGAAAGTTCTTGATAAGGTTGTTCACTGATATAGGTTACGGCAATCTGGGAAGCAGTTTGACTTGATCACCTTAAGTGCGGATGGCAACCTTTTCCTATATGTAAGTGTGCATATCATTTATCTGTCGTTATAACAGAACACCAGCTTTACTCCAGAGAATCCATGTGGTTGATTAGATTGTTTAGGTTTATGTCTTTGCCAATAGCCTGTAGGAGTTTTGTAGAATGGTTTGAGTTCATACTATCTCAGACAAGCACAAGTGTAATGATGTTATGCTGTATTTTTTCAGTTCACCTTTATGCATTGAGAAATATGTTATACACATCACGTCATGCTATAAGTTTCTTGAGATGTAAGGTGTAGGCTTTTCCTTCTATGCTTGAAAAGTGACGTGGGGACCTCTGAGATTTTTCAAGCTTTCCTATTAACGATTTTTGCTTACAATTTTCAACTTTAATGTTTACCTAAAGGAGATTGAGGTGTACACTAGTAAGAGTTCCAAGCCAAGAAAGTTCTTTTTATGTAGTAATCAGATTTTCTGAGCAGATGGCCAGTGCTTTTGCCAAACAACTTGCTTAGAAGCACACTTCATTGCTCACATATGTCCATTATTGTTGTAAACTGCTAGTCAACATTGTGCAGTTTTTGGCACCGAGAGAATGTGGTGGTGTTTTGGGGAAGTGCTCTATGAATTTTAACTGTCTGGTATTTTTATATGCTCGAGAGGTCATAATCATAGTACAAAGGTGGGATTTAAATTGTAGATTTAAATCAGGATTTAAACTGTTTAAAGTGTAGAGCTTTACATAAATGAGAAAAAAATTTGGAGTTTTGATTCATCATGTCCCCCCCCCCCCACCCCAAAAAAAAAAGTCACAGGGGACTCATCCCCGGGCCCTAGGGACGCCGTCCCCCTTTCAAACATATAGGGACGCCCAACCGGGACGGCTGGCGTGCCAGATTTTTTTCTGTCACAAGGTACTGTCCCCAGGACGGCAGCATGTGATGATGCCAATTTCGGGACGCTTGCCAAAAAAATGGCAGAATTTTTTTTCCAATTTTTGCCACTTTGCTTTAGGAGTATTTGGTGCCCATTTTAACTCTCTAGAACCTTCTTTTGAAGGCCCACCACAAGCATAAAAAGACCTCCTTGCTGCCCTTAAAACACACATCTTGCTTTCACCTTTCCCTCTTGCATCCCTTGCGTATGGAGGCTTGAGCCACCTTGAGCCTTGCATATTCAGCAGCCTCTCCACCCTCTTATCCTTAAGGCCTCTCTAGAAGAGTGCTTTCAACAACTCCTCACTTGAGTCAACCTTTATCATCTATCTTTTTATTGATCCAATTGTGTGTGAACTACGATTTTATGATGACTGAATATAAACTTTGACCTGCATCTCTTGCTGGAGTATCAAGAGTCAGTAGGCTGAGATGTTCAATTACATATGCTCCTCATTCATGCATGCTTAGTTACAAAGGAACATGCGCAAGTGTTATTGGGAACTATTGGCATGAATGAGTAGTCCTAGGGAATTAATATAACATGATGAAATTTATGCTTTTTTTTTTTTTTTTTTTCCTTGGTACCTATTATGAATGAATGGTCTCTACTGTATCATAGGTGAATTTAGGATTCTTCTCACTCGCATGTAAAATCATCCATCCAGCCATCCGATTCATCCATTCCGTATTTATGTGTGTGCACATACACATGCTGTTGTACAGTACAACAGTGCATGTATGATCTCTGCAGTGATGCACAATGCACATAATAATCTATGCTGGCACTGTTCATGCTACAAGCTTCAACCAAATTACCAATCATATGTAACAGGTTACAGCACGCTGTACACATGTATGATGTACAATGTACATACACGATATGATGATACATCATATAATAATCAAATTAGTTTACATTAATTAAATTTGGTATGCATTGGACCATAATAAACCATATTTCATATACACATAATCATATAATGTGTCATGTATACATAGGTGACAGTGGACAGACAGGTCACAAACTCACAATACATTCATGGGATCTTATTGAGAGCATAGAGGCTAGAAGAGATGGCAGGGGGCTATGCTTGTTCACCTCAAGGTAGGAGGGTTGGCTACAATGCCTATGCAAAGGTAATAGAGGCTTAGGGAAAACCTTTGTGGAGTAGGGCATTCAATGTACCAGAGAATAGAAGCTCGCAGACGAGGCTTTGATCAAAACTAAAAACCCCCAAATCCATATCTGAAGACCCCGGTCAGTAACGTGTTATTAATGTTGGGTTACTTACCCTTGTACCTGACGTTAGATAAAAGTTATCTTACGTGTCAGGTTACGAGTATGTGCGTGCCCACTTACTTCATGAATATGGACATGAAGTAAGATTTTGCTCCGGAATCACATCGGAGAAGAAGCAAAAATTGCTCAATAAAATTGCTATTAGTGATGCCCAAGTTCATGCTCATCATGCTTCAAAAGCTCCCATCAACCCGGCATCATTTGTGAAGTCTTCTATGCCATCGACAGTGGACTTCAAGAGCATCATTTTCATCGGCTCTGGTTCGTGCTCCTACTCCTACCCACATTCCTACTCCTACTCCCTCTTCCACACCATCGGGAATGCTTTATGTATGTCAATCACATTCACAAACACTCCATGAAAACTGGAACCCCATATTGAAGGAGAAGGTGGATACGACAGTGGCATGTTTTTTTTACCATGACCCCATAGCTTTCAATGTGGCACCGTAAATATTGAATCTTGGTTCTATTATTTGATTTCTATCTTTATTTTTAATTTGTTTGGCATAAATGATAAATGCTAATCCATGTGGCATGGACCATTACTTATGAATGTTATTTGTTTTATGCTTTATCCTTCTTCCACAGATCACCATATTTCAAAGACATGGTCAAGAAGATAGGTGAATATGGAGAACACTATGTGCCTCCATCTTCTGAGAACTTGCACCCCACTTTATTGGAGAAAGAGAAGAAGCTTGTTGAAGCGACATTCGAGAGCATAAAAAAATCATGGGAAAGAAATGGAGTTTTGTTACTTGTAGATGGATGGAGTGATATTCAACGATGCTCTATCCATGGAGTGGTGGCTTATTCTCGTGGGGAGATGTACTTCATCTCATCACACGATGCATCCAAGACAAGGAAGTTAGCGGATGTACTTGCGAGAGAGAGGGCAAGTGCCATAGAGATTATGGGGCCATCAAATGTTGTTTTCATTGTTGCATATGGAGAGCCAGTAAATAGCAAGTATTGAAAATCTATATCCTCACATCATTGTTTACATCTGCATGGCCCATTGTTTAAATAATATTCTCAAAGATATTGGAAATTTGGATTGAATTTTGCCTCTAGTTAATGAGGCAAATTCATTGGTTAGTTTCGTCAACAACCACACACGTGTGAAGAATGAGTTTAGCAAGAGGTCTACTCTTGCTTTGCCCAAGTATTTAGACAGAAGATTTGCATACAATTTCACTATGTTACACAGAGTAGTGAAATGTAGTGGTGTCTTGCGAGGGCTCTTATTGAGCGATGAATTCGAGAGGATGCGAGAGGCTTCTACTTTGACAGGAAAGCACCTTAGAAGCTTGGCAGACCATGCAACATGGTGAGAGAACATTTCTCACATTATGGATATTGTTCATCCACTTGTGCACTTATTGAAAGTTGTGGGTTCCATGGAGCCATGCATAGATAAAGTGTATGAAGCAATGGATCAGACAATTGGGTCAGTAAAAACATTGGTGAAGGACAATGACAGGTACGAAGAAATTACAGCTATTTGTGTTAGCAGGTGGAATGCGTATTACCCCCCACTTCATGCAGCAATGTACATGTTAGATCCAGAATTCCAAGATAAAAAGGAATATGCAGATCCAGAGGTGGCTAATGGATGGAAGATCATATTGGAGAGGCTTATCCCAGATAGTGCAACTAGAAGACTTATTAGAGCTCAGGACCGGGAAAGATGCTTCATATGCATGTGAATGCTCAAGAGGATAGATTACGTGTAGGTGCTTCCTTCTGGCGGGAGGACTTTGGTTTTGATGGTCTAGATTTTCAACAATTGGCCATTCATATACTTAGTTAGGTTTGCACCTCGAGTTGCCTTGAGCAACTATGGAGTGTGTATAGACATGTATCCTCTAAAAAGAGGAACAGACTTGGTGTGCATTGTGCTAATGATCTTTGTTTGTTGGTGCTAATTTGAGGAGGCTTCGGAGGACTCGATGCGTGGAAGGAGATCCTTTCAGAGAATGGGAGGTAGAGCTTGGATGAGACCAAGTGGCAAATGAAGAGCATGAAGAAGTAGAAGCCACTGATTGTGTTGCAGAAAATGAGACTGCCCACTTGGATTCTTCATAGTCATTACATTTATCATTTATGTTGTAGTCTCTACATTTGTCATTTATGTCCTAGTGAGCTTCCATATGTAGTCTTTTTGTCGATCGATGGTATGTACCCTGATCATTGATGTAACATCTTTTTGTTTTCATGATATAACATCTTTTTGGTACGATTATGATGATATATCCACATTATTTGACATGATAGAATACATATGACTTGTCACTCGTCACTTTTGACTCTTGAGTGACTTTGAAATTTGAATGTTCAACCATCAACGTGCTTTGTACATGTGTATTGTTTTTATTTAAGAATATTTTTTTAATAATGGTTTTGTTTTTTGTTATTGGTAATTTAATATGTTGGCAAATTCATTCTACATGACTTTCATATGATTATTGGGAAAAATTCAGCATTATTTTAGTGTCGTCTCGAGGACGAGTCCCTGGTACACCCTAGGCATTGTGCTTGTCCCGAGGACACCACCGTCCCGTCCCCGTCCCTAGTGACTTTGAAATCCATGGTATCTTCCCCACATCCTCTATCAACAAATCAATGCAATGGGTAGCACACGATGTCCACATAATAGAAGAGAATTCTTCTTCCAAAAGTTTGACCATAGCCACACAATTACTTCCATTATCTATGATCATTTGGACTACTATTTCTACACGAATGTCCATGTAGCTTGGCTCTTTGCCAGATGCAACCTTATGCTACTAAACTGTGCAAGATGGGCCTTTATTCTATCGGCTCCATTGGCTCGTCTATAGCCATATAGCTTGCAAGTCCATCTCTCACTTCCCTTGGAGCCCAACTTACCTACACTTGTGATATTGCCAAGAAGCTTTTTTTTTTTTGGCATGCTGATAGGAGGAGATAGGAGGACAAGGCAGCTTGCAAATGACAAGAAGGGAGGCTCGAAGGTGGTATGGATGACTCTTGAGGTCGAGAGTAGCCTTGAAGAAAGCAAAAAGATGCTTTTACCTCTTTCTCCTCCTTGCACACAGTTAGAAACATTGTCTATAGCTTTTGGGATTTTTTTCTCATATGCCTCAATGAGGCGATTGCAGCCAAATGGCCTCATTTGAGGTAAAAAATGTGTTTTTCCGCTATGTGTTGCGAATGTATTGCAATGCATTGCGATGTAACATTGGGGAGAGCTAGTTGGTCCTTCAAGATCTCCTTCATCTTCTCGTAAGCTTCTTCTATTGCCTCCTCCATGCTTGAGTTTCCCTTCTTTTTGTCTTCCTTCTCCTTTGGCTTTCATTTCTCTTGTTGTCTTGTAGTCTCCATTTGCATTGTCCTAGTCATTATGGATGCTATAGAGGATGAGCCATACCTTCTTGCAGAGAAACTACTATCATATGGACATAGTACGAACAAGCGATTTAATTCATGAGAATTAATTCGCGAATTATTCGTTTAATTCGTTTAATACGTTCGGACCGAAAATAAAATTCGGGAATTTTATCCATCAAGAGAGAATTTTATTTTTTTTCATAAAATATATATAATATATATGATACACATATCCCAAATTCCAATCATATGTAAGACAACATCAGACATCAAAATTCAAATCCTAAATTGACATTAGATAATAATCTAAAACATCATGACTCATGATTTCACCATTTTTCAACCAATAACTAGTCACCATGGTCCATACATAACATATAACTTTATAAGTTACAACTTAAAACACATTACATCATAGAAATAATGACTCATGACATTGATTAGTAATCTCCAAACATCATACATGATACATCATACATCACACATCATACATGTAGCTGGCAGCTGCTAGCAAAAAATAATACATGATACATCATGAATCATGATTCATAAGTCAACCATCTGTCACTGAGTAGAAAGTGAAGCATATGAAGCATGCTATATTTAAAAAAAAAAAAAAAGGTGATAAAATTCGTGCATCACGAATTAAATCGTGATGCAAATTTTACGAATTTTATTTTAACCGAAAATTTGCGAATTTTTCCAACTATGCATATGGATATGAGCATGACGGTAGTGCGGGAAGCTTCTTGATGAGAAAATACTATCATATGGATATGAGCATGACGGTAGCACGGGAAGCTTCTTGATAAGAAACTGCTATAATATGGATATGAGCGTGACGGTAGCACGGGAAGTCTCACGTGTAGTGGTCTTTGGCATCGAGGCAATGTTGATAGGGTTGTGCACCTTTAGGTAGGGAGCACTTACTTTGTATGTGTTCATATCTTTGCATCGATAGCATATGAGAGGCCTCGTATACCTTGGGCGATTCGGGTAGTTCTGGTCTCTATTTGCGAATTTGATGTGCTAGCATAAAAGATATCTAAGGACTTCAGATTTATCTTATTGTTGCGCTCCGCTAAGAAAGTAGCGGTCGTGGGTCTGATGTCCATTCTTGCCACAAAATTGGTAAGTTACCTTATTTGGATAATCCACATTGGAGTGGCTACTATTGTTGCACAAGTATCCCATTGAAGTTGCACAAGTATGTCATCATTATGTTGTGTGGGTGGCTAGAGAACCTTTTCTTCATGGTGGCTTTGTTGCATCTTTAATGCTTCATGTTCCTTCTTGAGTTGCTCAATTGGATCCATAAAGCTAGAGTAGTTAGTTGACTACCATCTTCAAAGTGCAGTGTTTCCTTTTTAATATGGATGTTGATGCCAAGACTCCTCCAAAGTAGCATCAAACCTTAAGGACTCTGTAGTTTCCGTTGAGAGGTCTTGACAAGACCTTCTGAATCCACTTTATAATTGACAAAAGATTTGTAGATCCTCCATTGGCAGCAGGTTATCTTCTAAAGTATGAGTGATGGATTCTGGTGCACTTCTAGCCTTCTCTTTTGAAGGAGGTGTTTGGGCTAGTTCTTGGGGAAAGTCCATAGGAAGAGTTAAGGGTATAGGAGTAATTCGTCTTGGAGAAGTGTGATGAGATATATTTTCCTATTGTAGGGCTTTATGGGGCTTTTGAGATGGAGAAGAGATTCCCTAACCGCTCTCGTGTGGGTCATGTACCCACCCACCCTCTCTTAGGTAGAAACCTAGTAAAGCTTGAAACTCAAAGAAATATAGAATATAAGGAGAAACCTTATTTTTAAAAGTGTATCTTGCATAGAGCATGTAAGGGTCCCATCGGGTGTGCCAAACTCTAGCGTCCTCCATTGGATGGCTACTTTAGGGATATGCTCTCTTTGGAGAAGTATACCCCGTAACATGTCCTTTGCAAGATGGGCCTCCCAAATAACAAGGAATTGAAATGTAGATTGTTGAAGAATATATAGCCCTCAACAACATTTCGTATGCGTACAGAAATTATTTTGTACGTACGAAAAAGTATGCGTATGGTAGATGTCCGTTTGATTCCGTACACCAATGTCTGCTTGACAAAACTTTTTCGACTTCGCATTTGCAAGACATTTGAAGCTCGAACTTTGACCGCGATTGCTTCAAGCCTGGAGGTATCTAATTATCCAGAGAGTGCATACTCCATGCCACTATAGTGAGTCGAGACTACTTTATCATCAAGTTTCACACACTTGGGAGCCCTCGGTTGGTAATACCTACAGGTATGTACAGTGCAGCCATGTGTATTTTGGAGTTTTAGAACTATACATGTGCACAGTCCAGCCCATACATGTGCACCCACATGTGACACATTATATATGTGTGCAGCCACATACATGTGCAGCCACATCATACATGTATGTGCAGCCACATCATACATGTATGTGCAGCCACATGTTACAAATTTATTATTCAATGATGTATCATGTAATCACGTAAGTTACCATTCTAATTCCTGATTTTTTATGTCTCTTAAGTAGGATATATGTTTACCAAAAACAATGGGTCGTACCAAAAGCCAAGAGTGGGAGTATGTTATCCAAGTGAAGGCTTTAGGGAAAGGGCAATTCACTTGCCAATGAAAGTATTGCTCACATAAATTTGATGGAGGTCCTTCAGGTATTCGAGCTCATATTTTGGGATTGCCGGGCTATGGTGTATCACCTTGTGGTAAAGTCCCCAATAATGTGAAGGAAAAAGTGAAGAAGTCAATTGGACATGTTGATGTAGGCACTTCTAATGTGCCAAATGTAGATGACATTGTGGATGATGCTACATATTATGAATCATGATTATCTAGAATCTGA
>CM035435.1:146442917-146450417 GCA_020310875.1 Ceratopteris richardii
GGTCGAAAAGTCAAACCCTAATTTCATGTCAAAATGTGCTTTCACTTATTTTTGATCCAAAGGGTCAGATTTAACATACAAGAAGGAGATGATTCAAAGGCGAGGATTGAATCAACTCAAAAGCATCTAAAAACAAAAAATCATAAAAATATATTATGTTAAAAGCAAAGCCCACTTTTTGTAGTGATTTTTCCAAGAGGCTGCTTTTTAGGCGTTTTTTTTGATTTTTTGGCACGTGCTTTAGGGAGATGCTCTAGTATATAAAGAGCACATTGTATTATACTATTTTCATCTTGTACCATTACGTCTCTTGAACTCTTACACTTGGGGTTTTGGAGAAGCAGCTTTGTAAGTTTTCCTTTGTATTTTGGAATTTGGCTCCTTCACCAATGTGTTGTGTGCTTTGTCTCTATTCTTTGTCTTTTCTCTCTCTATACTCTCTCTATATTGATTGTGGGCCTTAAAAACCAACATATGTTTGCCACATTGAAGGAATACCACATTTAATGAAGAGTTTGGTTATCTCTTCCATGCAAGTGTGTTTGCCACATTGAAGGGATCCCACATTCAATGAAGAGATTGGTTCTCTCTCATGTTGCTTCATTTATTGAGTGGTTTTGGATCCTCTGTCTCATACTACATCTAGCAAATATATTAGGGTGGAATCTTGGTTCCAAGGTTCATAGAAGTGCCCATTGGGCTCATGCTATGAGTCCATGGCCTTTTGGATGCATGAGGGATAATGTCATCAATGGGATTGACTCGATCCTCATTGCTTTTTGAATGTGAGGATGAACCATATGGCACATTACCCACCCCTTAGCTCCTCAGACCTCAACAACCCTTGGAAGAATGGAAGACATTTTCCAATGCTTCCATCTTTCAATTCCAAGCAGATAGCCTTAATACAAGATGCGGTGCTTGTGTGAATGGTCATGCAACAATTTCACTTACCAAGCTCTTTGCATGGTTGCACATAACATCCGGAGCTCTTCGCATGATGATAGAACTTTGAAGCTTAAATAGGGGGCTGAAATAGAGAGCTTAGGATACAATAATAGAGGGTTGACATGTCTCCCTTTCTCTCTCAATAAAAGGTGGAAGTGCCTCTCTCTCTCTCTCTCACTCTCTCTAGAGAAGGCTTTAAGGTTGAAAACTCTCTCTCTCTCTCTCTCTCTCTCTCTCTCAACACCTCAACCCCTATCTCTCTCACCAAGTATCAAGGATGTGCAAACTTCAAAGGTTTAAAGCCAAGCCTCAAGCCTCAAGCTCAAGGCAAGGGGATCCAAGTCCTCAAAGCTCTAGGAGTGAAGGCTGAAGTGCTCAAGGAACACAAGGCCATAAGAACTTGCATACACGAAACAGCCAAATGACCGTCTGCGGTTTTTTTTTTTTTTTTTTTTTTTTTTCCAGGTAAAAGAAAATCCTTCAAAAATATCGTCCCCTGCGATTTGAATTAGTGGGGTGATTTTTTCAATTTGTATGTTGGAAAAGTCCCATGATTTTTTGTACTATGATCATTATGCATTGGTTTGCCTGTCTTTGTTTTACGTTTTTCAAAAAAGTAAAGCATTTATGTAAACTCCTTAAAGTAATGCTCAATCATAGCATGGCCTAGTTGAATAGAAATACGCGAGATGCAAGAGTGGAGAATGCATGGAATTTATAATGCCTGTATTGAGCTTCGTTGAGTGACTTATGCTTGAGCAAAGGCTATTGTGAGACTAGGTTAGAATAATGGAAATCTCGGAATCGTAACCTGAATAGTTTTTAGTAGTAACAGATGGTTTGCAGATGAATTAAATTTTTTTCTTTTTTTGTTTTCGTCAGAGATTATCCTGTTTGCTTCATTTCATGTATGTTGTGCTTCATAATGTGCAGAGAGGAAAACATCAGCTTTGCCAACTTAAGTTTCCTTGGAGCACTCTGAATATGATGGAACAGCAGACAAATGACCGGAAGAAGGAGTGCATAGTGGCTTTGGGTGATCCAGTTCAAGGGAGGCTAAATGTGATAACATCTTCTGGGCAGGTATGTCTGCTGTTTTGAATTAGCAGTGTGCCTTTCTTTTACAAAATATCATCTATCTATTGAAAAGATGCATCAATATATGTCCATCTCACATTTCAAATGAATGAAGGGATAGACTGGTCAATTGGAATTTTCAAAGAAAAAAGGAAAAATTTATTCACATTCGGATATAAAATTCACATTTGCATCGAAGATTCAAGTTGGGTCCCACCTACCACCTTTTGTGGATCAATTTCTTCTAAGTACAAAAATATTGTGCCTCCCTATGCGATGAAAGATATCATTCATCATCTAGATTGGAAATTGATTTTGAAAGAGAGATGATTTAATACCACGACCTCCTGCTATTATACTGCAATACATTATACAATCTATATTTGAGTTGGCTCCACTTTGAAACATTTGTGGTGATGGAGTTGATTAGAAACATGACATGATGTACTGTGTGGCAAAAGAAATTGCCTTCGTGCTACCGCATGTTCATATGGAGGGTTCTTGTTGGAGCTTGAGAACATGCACTTTCATGTTGAGAGATGCACCTTTGGATTTGTTTCTCTTGGGCCTTGTCCCCAGTGTGATGAACCACGTGGAATTTTATGCCATGTTTTTTTTCTTGGAGTGCAGGTATGTTAAATGTTTGTGGGCTGACACTTATTATCAAGTGCAAGCACAAACAGCTTCCTTCGTTCCTTTCAGAGTGATTTTTGGGTTAATGAAAGAGTGATTGATTGTTTATGGGTGATTGACCACTTGCACTTTTCGATATGATGGTTTGTCTGGCCATGCAGTGCACTTATTTTCGAGAAGCTTTAGATTTTCAAAGATGATATATCTCCTTTCCTTGTCAGAAGCCAACTTCTATCACATGCATAGGAACTACAATCAGATATATAAGACTCCCTCTACAGATTATGATGCACACTCTTTTTTGAGCTCGATAGTCAAAACTTTTTAACAACACGGAGTGCAGTGCTCAAAATTCTGTACATTTCTTGTTAATATGAGATTGTCTTTTCAAATAAAAAAGGAAGCCATATGGTTGGCATGCTCATGCAAAGAATTTCATTTGCCTCATGAGGCATGTATTCTTGGATTTGATAGCCAGAGTGCCATATGTTTGGCTAACATTGCCATCTTCATGCACACACAAAACATATCAATGTGCATTATCACTTTATTAGAGAAGTGCCTGAGGATGGCTTGGTCATTTTGATCAAGGTGAATACATCATAAAATCCAATAGATCCTTTCACTAAGCACTTAGGTAAGGCACAACATTAGCTATGCATACTAATGGTCGGAGTTACATAGCTTAAAGGAGCCTCCTTGGTCTTTTAAGTGGGAGGTTGCTAGAGATAAAAGGCCCTAAGGACTCTCCCTTGTACGTTTTTGACCTTGCAATGATAACCTTTTAACACAACCCTGTACATGCATAAAGATCCTGTCATCTTTTGAATGCTTGAATTTTAGCTACATTTAATTGAATGTTTGTAGTTCATTAGGTGTGCCTGCATAAAATCACACAGCCTATGTACATGCACAACAATCCTGTCATCCTTGACATTCTTTTTAACTTCATATGGCATCTAAATCTAAATTCTAGTAATAAACAAGTTATAATTTTACTAGAAATTAGATGTCACTATGGTACAAAGAGAGTTTGAAAAACGAGTATTCAAAATGGGTTTTTAAAACGGTTAGTATGTAGAGTACTAAAAAAATGGAAATAGAAAATGAGTGTTACATTTTTTCGCAACATTTTTTTATTTTGGTATGTGTTTATGTATAAATGCATGTATGTACATGTATGTATGTACATGTATGTATGTACATGTATGTATGTACATGTATGTATGTACATGTATGTATGTACATGTATGTATGCATGCGTGTATTTGTATATGTATATGCATATACCCCCCCCCCCCCCCCCCCCGCCCGGCGAAACCCACCCCCCCTACACACACACACACACACACACACACACACACACACACACACACACACATGTGCACGCACGCGCACACACACACACATACACACACACACACACACAAACATGGTGTGTGTGTGTGTGTGTGTGTGTATTTACACATGGGGGAGATATCGGAGAAGATCAGCCAAATCCCGAAGGAGAGCAGTAAGCATGCAAGCGGTGACCTCTTATGCCATGGCTATCAGCCATGCATCTCTTCAGCCAATTATATGTACAAAGACTCATCGTAGTCTAGGGTCTTTGTGGTATTCACATCTACAAGAGAAGTTTGAATCAAGTTAGACACTTTGCTTGGTGCTATATCTAAACAGTTCAAGTTATCTTTGATATTATCTTTCATCAGCTTCAAATGAAATAAGAAGAATCAATCTCAAAATCATCCTTGCATGAGGAATATGACTCAACTAGCTTTCAGTAGTGCATGCATGTCTCATGATACAACATTCAAAGTCCGCTAGAAGATATTTCCATCCTTTTCTGATGTATTGATTATAATGCTCCAAAATCTTCTTGGTTCAACACTGAGAAGATACTACTTTCATGTAATAGAAGAAAGAGAATAAGAGAAAAATCAAGAATCTTCAATGATGAAAGGGCATTCATAATTAATGCCAAGAAGACAAATGAGAAGTGTAACTTTGCAGACACCATGAAAAGACAAACAATTATGAGGAAGCTTCTTTTAAAGTCTATCCATGCGAACTTTATGGAGGTCACAATAATCCATATAACTTTTGTTATAAAGAACCAATTGAAACTTACAAATTGTGAGACGGATCAGAGTTTCCATTGAGTCAAAACGTGTTTTTTTTTTAATTTTTTTTAATTTTTTAAATTTTTTATTTTTTATACTATGGATGTCACTACTGTGGAGGTTTTCATGTATAAAAGTTTTGGAGATTGAAGTAAACTTTTCTTGTATGGCGTTCCATTGACAATTCTAATTTTTTACAGGTCTATCGTTGCAGCATGAATCATCATCCAGCTTCTGCACTTGTTGCTTCTTGTATGATGGCTCTGGAAGAGGGCCTTGAAAGTTCTCTTCACTTGAAGCTTCTATCATCCCTATGGAGTCATTCATGTTTGCAGGAAAAGAACATCTCAGAATGGGGGGATGGACTGGGTGTAGATGTGGATGTTGAATGGGTATTTTTTGTTGACTTACTGACCAAATGGTGTAGAGGATCTAGTGTTCCCCAGGAAAAGCAACCTATGCCATCCTCATCATGGGAGTTTTTGCTCAGGAGCAATATTCACAGTAAGAATAAAGGAGCCTTTGCTAGACTTACAGCTCCCCTGTTAAGATATGAAGAGGTTCATGAAGCTGAGGCACACCAAGGGTATGACCACATTCAATATAAAGACATACTGACTCAAATACTCATCATACTTCATGCTGTTTATGAAGATTACAAACTCAACACTTTACATTGGAGGTGAGTCCTGAGTTTTTAAGTGTTTTGAATTTGGTATGCAAATTTTAGCATCTCCATGGGATGTAAAAGTTGGATTGCTTGCTGTTTCAAAGTGCATTTCTCTTAATGTAATGTATAATTAGAATCATTCTCTCCTTTATTTGCAGGGACCTGGAAGCACTTGCATCTTTGTTGGGTCGAATCGCATTAGCTTTACATGAATGGAATTATTTGGATCATTATGCACGTGATTTTCCAGGTCTCTTTGGGTTTTTCAAGGGTCTTCGTTCACCAATAAGCTGGAAGTCACTTAAACTGCCCTTTAATGTGTTTTGCTGTTTAGAGGACATTATAAGAACTGGCAGACCAATCAATTTTGATAACACATTGCCTTCCTTTTATAGAAATAAGGATTGTGCATGTGTAAACCTTACACGCAAGGTATTGTCATTTTATGAACTTCTTACATGCAAAGGAGAGGTTGCTCGAGTTCTGCCATCTGGATTGCATGTCGAAATTGCACATGGAAGTTTCAGTACTCCTGAGCAGCGATTAGTTTTGGCAATGGTTGGAGAAAATTTTAGTTTGGCAGACCTCGATCGATTGCCTGCTGGAGTCTCTCTGCTTTTACGTCATGCACGTATTTTTCTTTATCTGATTTTCTTTTTTGGGGACTTGATTATTTGGGTTCAAAAAAAGAAGTTCTGAATGTTACAGGCATCAAATAGCTGCAGAGAAGCTCCACCTTCAGATTGGTGTAAGGCTGCATATGTCCTTGTCGGACGAGAAGATCTTGCTTTAATGTTTACTCAGAAACAAACAGAATCAAAGCCAACATATTTGGCAGCTCCATACATGTTACATTTGCAGCCCGTACCCTCAATTACGTGTGAAACTTTGACATATGAAAATGCAACCACAGAGAATGTTTCAGCAGTTGATAAAGCAATTGATGGAATGGAACATATGTTCAATGGGACAATTCAACTTCGTTTTGGATGCGACCTGCGGCTAAATGAGGCACGTTCATAATAAGAACAAACGGAGTTGAAATCAAGTAACATTGTAGTTGATAGTATTTTTTATGATTTCAATTGTTGGCTAATTAAGATTCTAATTTTAAAATGTTGGTACATCTATTTTGTTAGTTAATTGCACTATTGCTACCTACATGTTCTATTCATCTATCCAGGTCAGACGATTGCTATGCTCATCAAAACCTGTTGCTGTTCGGATGGCGAACCCACCAGATGTTACTGACCCTGATATGGTTGCTCAGCAGCAGGTGTGTGATGTTTAGGATCTCTATGAGAATTAAGTAAATGAAGATACAATGCAGATCTCATTTGTGCAGTAATTGATAAGAAATGTTAAGGATGCTTTTGGAAACGATAAGCTGCATTTCTCTTCATATTGTAATTGGTGTTCACATCAGTGTGATGTATGTGTGATCTGCTGTTGAAAAATCATGTTTATTCACTTGTTGCTTTCCACATTATGTGGTCCTGTTATGCAACTGGATGCCCTGATTTTCTTCCGTTTTCTTAATGTAGAATCACTATCAATGTTCTGCTTTTAGTTCTCTCACACGTGTCATTATTGTTTTATCAAATTTCTGTTCAAGATTTGCATATGGAGATACCATGTTTATTCATATGCTTATTACAGAGCCCATATATTTTTTTATTGAATTCAATGGTTTTGTGCATGTGTAGCTCCTAATGACCTTGTAGCGAATGTGCTGCTGTACTAGGGAGGGATAATCTGTGGTTTCTTTTGATAATGGGAAGTAGAGAGAGCTGTCTCTTGTGGCATCGGGCTACTTTGACATCTTAAAGATAGAACATTCTTTTCTGGATTCTAAACCAGAGATGTGCTATTCAGCAGCTGATTTGGATGCTTTTGAATTGATTTTTAGGCACAACTGTGGCAACTTGCTCAGAGAACAACTTCACTTCCTTTCGGTCGAGGAGCTTTCACTCTTGCAACCATGCGGACCCTGCTGACAGAGGTGCGAATTGTGTGAAGGTTGATATATATGGCTGAATAGCCTGCCTG
>CM035435.1:146457917-146465417 GCA_020310875.1 Ceratopteris richardii
TAACTTTCTTGTTGGTAATTCCACCTTCCTCTTCTTAAATAAAGTCTCCTTTACATCGTACCCTGCTTTTACTAGATCGTGATTCTTGCTTCTGCAAGGCGAGCTTAGAATCATGAACTTCCTTTGCATCCGACATTTCTTGTTGCTGCATCTGACCTATCTTCACAAGTAATTGAATTTCATTATTTTCAACCTTCTGCACGAACTGAAACAATGTAGCCAAATATACACACAATCTGCTGTTGGACTGCACTTTTTGTTGATCGGATAAAAATATTTCTCCATACACCCTATCATGGAGCCAATGGGCCCAACGTACTTGTCCTCTTCTCTCTAACCAACAAAGTGGGGCAAAATTTTTCGTACACATATAGTCAAATTTTAGAATGAAACATAATCTTTCTAGGTACCACTTTAGTTGTTCCCATATGCTATACCCCACATTCTTCAGCATGCAGTACTGCCTATTTCCTTCACCCGGTCCAAATTTTTTCTTAAGGGTCTCCTCTACACATTTTGGAATTATTACCTCTTTGACACAAGGTACTTTAAACACTTTCGAGATTAATTCTGGAGACAAACTTATTTTAGGTGAAGTATAGCCTTTCATTTTCCTGATAATATCGACCTGAGGCTTTGCATAGTTTTTTTCTTCCAAGAATCTCATGGTAATGATGCAAAATTATACAATCATATTTGTTTTAACCAAGCAATATTACCCGGTGCCTGAGAGTCTAGTTCCACCTTAAAGTTTGTGTAATCGTTCATCACATAGTTGGTACTCGTACCAGTACGAGTAGATTCGTACGTACCTCTCGTACCGTACGTACTCGTACTTATGCGTACCAATAGGCTCCAAAATTTTTATTTTCCATTTTGACAATTTTGACTGAATTTATTAAGAAAATACATTGGTTTTGCAGCTATGCTAGTTAGAGAACAATTATCTTCATGCATAGATACAATATTATGCATATTCATGGCAAAAAGTACCCTTCATATGTGTACACTCCCACGTACATGAAAAGATGGGGGAAAAAAAATATTTCGTACTAATATCGTACGGATTCGTACCTCATGATTAGTACGTACCTTGCATTGTACTATTACGTACCGTACCTGTCATACGGATCGTACCTGACCAACTATGGTTCATCAGCGTCTGAACCATCTTGCTTGTGGATAGCAGCGCATTCCTCTTCTTCCTCTGCAATACTAAATCCTCCTCCGTGCTTGTATCTTCATCATTAACTATACTTGACTTCTTGCGTAATCTTCTCTTCATGACTTGCAAATGTTCTTCGCCCACCATCAAATGTTCTTCACCCACCATCAACTGTGCTAATGCGTTATACTTTGGCTTCGGCATGTTCTTCATAGCTCAATTATAACCTTTAGACGTCGCACGAACCGATCTATATGTCAACTTGACCGAATCCAAATAAGTTGTGCAACTTATAAACATATAAGCTTTTCCATTCACACTAATTGTACCCAAAGGATTTAGTGGGCATCTTCTCCACTTCTTGAGCACTGATTCCATATTATAAGTCCCTTCTAAAATTAAGAGGCAAAAGTTTTTATTGCCACTTCTTTTGACCCAGTAAACTCTGTTGCATCAAGCTTCGATGCAACATAATCCAATACAGTATCATAGTTGCAACGCAACACGTTGCGTAGCGTTTGCAACGTTCGCAACGTGTTGTGTTGCAAATAATTTTTTTTGCCCTTTCCCTTGAGCCTGAAATTGGCTCGCGGGGAGGGCATTTCACACATTCTCTAAACCCTTCCATCCAGAGCTCTCCCTTTTGTCGTAAGCATTCGTGAGCCCTGGGGGGGGGGGAGGGAGGGAGAGAGAGAGAGAGAGAGAGAGAGAGAGAGAGAGAGAGAGAGAGAGAGAGAGAGAGAGAGAGAGAGAGAGAGAGAGAGAGAGAGAGAGAGAGAGAGAGAGAGAGAGAGAGAGAGAGAGAGGGAGAGAGAGAGAGAGAAAGACTTTTTAACGTCTATTAGAGGCCAAAATCGGCCTATGAGACAAAACATATACATCAGTATGATCCAAACCACTGTGATCCAAAACGAAAATAAAGTGTGAGTACTGCAAACGGGTATAAAAGGAGGGATAGTAGCTTGCATCAAGGATGTGGGGTGCTATGGGTATGCACTCTATATGCTCAATGGGTGAGATACAAATATGATATGCATAGGGAGGGGAGGCTCGATGGTATCACAACCCCCTAAATGCCTGGAGTGGGTGAGAGAGAGAGAGAGAGAGAGAGAGAGAGAGAGAGAGAGAGAGAGAGAGAGAGAGAGAGAGAGAGAGAGAGAGAGAGAGAGAGAGAGAGAGAGAGAGAGAGAGAGAGAGAGAGAGAGAGAGAGAGAGAGAGAGAGACTTTTTAACGTCTATTAGAGGCCAAAATCGGCCTATGAGACAAAACAAATACATCAGTATGATCCAATCCACTGTGATCCCAAAAGGAAAATAAAGTGTGAGTACCGCAAACGGGTATAAAAGGAGTGGATAGTAAGTGGCATCAAGGGTGTGGGGTGCTATGGGTATGCACTCTATATGCTCAATGGGTGAGATACAAATATGATATGCATAGGGAGGGGAGGCTCGATGGTATCACAACCCACTAAATGCCAAGAGTGGGTGTAGGATATAATGCATCGGTGGGTAAGGCATCATGGCGATCCTCAAAATGCTCTGAATGTCCAAATCGATAGGGGTGCGTTGCTGACGTCTCCGTATCTCCATGTCATGGCGTGCGTGAATCGCTTGAATCTCTCTCTGATGTGGACGAGCTCTCCAGAGTGGGGGTCTCGATCGTCGACGCTGTCGTCTAAGCTCCTCTGCTCTGTGTAATGTGACACCCCGCATCGAGCTCGGTCCTCGAGTGGATGTGGGTCTGAAAAAATCTGTAATATAAGTCTGAGGGGGGGGGGGGGGGGGGAGGTGTATCTCCATCTGTTGCTGGAGGAGTGATGCACGGCGGTGCTGGAGCTCTACTAGGAAACGATCTAGAGGGCGTTGGTCCTCTGTCCCCAATAAAGCCCTGATCTCTCTGGGCCCCCTGAAGAGCTGTGGGTAGCGGTCTCTGATGTCCTCATATGCCTGGCATTTACATGTGTAGTGCTCCTCGTCCTCCACCTCCTCTCTACATATCCTGCATAATCTCTCATCCCTCGGGGTATGTGTGGCTCGCCCAACCTCAATTTTGAGCTTGTGTGATGATACTCTGAGCTTCCCAATGGCCACTCTCTCAGCTGGTGCCATATATGTATCCATGTATCGTGGTCTCTGAATGAAACCATCCGCTATCACAGTCAGGAAGTGCTCTCTGTAGTGTTTCCTCTTTGTGGGAAGAGGCTCCCGTGGTGCTATCCATGTCTCCCTAACGTGTATCTGTAGTAGGTCGTGATGGATGATCCTATTCCCCTCTGAACGAGAGAGGGTAATGTGGGGGGAAGAGAGGTCATATTGAAAAGGGGGAGATCCGTAATGCTCATGCAGGGGTCTCTGCCAAATGTCTAGAGCTCTCAAATGCAAGCCCGATGAGTCGGCTGGTGGGGAGCTCTCTGACTCTCAGAATAAAGGTCACCAATTGGAAGAGGGCCTCCACTAGCATCTGTGGTGTGCCAAGCTCAGCTCGTATAATGTCATGTGGAACGGAGGGCTTGCTGCGTAGCAAGCGTGAGATCATGGTGACCTGGGGCCTCTCAATCCGCGTCCACATCCCCTCTGTGATCCCTGGTGCCCATACTGTTGCTGCGTACATCAATGCGGGTGTCACTAGAGTGTCAAAGAGCCACCCCTTAGTCCGGGGCTCCTGAAAATGTGTCTGAAAGCAGCGTCTCTCCAATCCTGCAAGTGCCGCATAGCCTCGCGTCAATCTATCTCTCGCGGCCTGTGCCATGGAGAATACCCCTGTGCTGCCCGAGAAGGTGACACCTAGGTAGACGTAGGAGTCCACTACCTCTATCTATCCTCCAGCTCCCGTGAAAGAGGCGTGATGGCGTACTATCTTGGAGGTATGGAAGATCATGACCTTGGTCTTGCCAAGGTTCACTGTGAGTCCTGTGTCCATGCAAAAGGTATCGAGTGCCTGTAAATGTGACTGCAACCCCTCCTGTGACTCTGAAAGAAGGACAATGTCATCAGCATATAATAGGATGTGTATTGGCGTACATCCGAGGTCTCCTCCTCGCCCTCCTGCTCATTGTATATACTCCGTGATCTCGTCGATGTAGAGACCGAAGAGAGTGGGTGAGAGAGGGCAACCTTGTTTCACACCAATGGTGCTAACAAGACTGTCTGATAGACAGCCGGGGTAGCGTACCCTGCCTGTGACTCGTGCATAGAAAGTGTGGATGGCCCATAGCATGTCTGATGGTAGCTGTAACTCCTGGAGCCTCCGTAGTAGTCTCTCTCGAGGGACCATGTCGAAGGCTTTGCGGAAATCCATAAGGCAACAGTATAGTCTCTGCTTCCTCGCCTTCGCGCTCTCAATCAAGCAACGAAGCATGAAGATGTGGTCGATGGTGGAGAAAGTGTGGCAGAAGCCTGCTTGGCCGGGTGCTCTGATCCCGGCTGCCTCAGCGTGTGTACTGAGCTCTGCCTCTAGTACTGCCCCATAGATCTTGGCCAAGATATGGCCTATCATAATAGTCCTGTAGTTCCCTGGGTCCATCATATCACCAGACTTATGGATAGGCGTAATGGTATGCATATAAAGTGCTCTCCCTGTAGCCCCGTGTGGTCTGCTAAACGGCCATGCTGTAGCCTATGGATGGCCTGTCGCACCATGCCTTCCGTGAAGAGGGTGGATATCACAGGACGCGGTGTGGAAGGAATCGACAATGGTGGCTGTCCTGGGACGTCATATAACCTCTGGGCGTAGGCGTGCCAAGTCAGAGGATATGCTATGGGTGTAGGTGGGCGTGGCTCACGTAGTGCCCTCCACGCGGTGGCACAGTCCCTACTCATGAGAAGGTCGATCAACTCTGCCTCCTGTCGCTCCTCGAAAGCTCGCCGCTTCCGGCGTGTGACGGCTCGCATCTGTCGTCATGCCTCCCTCTCTGTGATGGATCCCAAGATACTCTGTGCTTTGAGATGTCAGTATAGTCGCCTACACTCCTCATCGTACCATCTATTTTGGGGTGTATGCCCCAGCCGTGTCGAATGTGCGGTGCTGTGGGTGGTGTATGGGAAGCTGAGAGTAGCAGATGTATGGAGGATCGAGGAGAAGTGGCCGGTGAGGGTGTCCAAGGAGACAGAGGGATCAAGGGAGTAGATGCGCTCTCGAACATGGGAGCTATAGATATGTGCTAGCTGATGTCTAAAGTGAATGGTGGTATGGGCTCGTGGCTGGATGGTGACGGGGTGGGATATGCATGGTGAGCCACAAATGGATAGGGCAAGATATGCATGATCAGCTCCAATCAGTAAGGGTGGGATAGTCAATGAGGGGAGAGAGAGAGAGAGAGACAGAGAGAGAGAGAGAGAGAGAGAGAGAGAGAGAGAGAGAGAGAGAGAGAGAGAGAGAGAGAGAGAGAGAGAGAGAGAGAGAGAGAGAGAGAGAGAGAGAGAGAGAGAGAGAGAGAGAGAGAGAGAGAGAGAGAGAAGAAAGAAAGAAAGGTATATTAACGTCTTCCAAAGGCCAAACTTGGCCTATGAGACAAAATCATATACAACTGTGGTAATCTCTGTGTAGCAATGGAAAGGAAAAAAATACTCGCTACACAAAACTGTGTAGGCGGAAAACAGAAAAGGATGGTGGTACCTGTAATGAGGAGGTAGTGGGAATAAAATAATGGTGCCTGGGGGGAGAGTAGCTCTGGCTCAGCAGATAATGACCACCTGATACAAAGGGGAGCCATGAGGGAGTGAATATGTATACCCTAAGTGCTGAAGATGGGTGGAGGTGGGTGGAGTATATGGTACATCGGCGGCGGTAGGAGTGCCTCCTGGAGGAAGCCTGTCCAAGTGGTGGTAGTGCGCCTATGCTCCATCATGTAGTCGTGGGCTATCCTGATGCGTGAGATATCCTCCTGGTGTAGTCGTGGTCGTCGGTACCCAACCAGATGTGGTCGGCGTCGCACTCTCTGTGCCGCTGCCTGCTGGAGTGTGAGCCCTATGCCTCTGGGAGGCGGGTCCGTCCGATGTGGACCAACGCGCTCAAAATACTGAGTAATAGTCTGCTGGGTACTCACCCGTGTCTGGTGTGTAGGCTCTAGCATCTGATCTCGTCTCTCATATGCAGCCATGAGGAAACGCCCCATCCTCCGCTGGTCTGCAGTGGTCATGCACAATTGGAGTGACTCCTCTATCTTGAACTGTGCTCGTAGGTCCGAGTATGCCGGGCATCTGATAACGAGGTGCTCCTCACTCTCTATCTCTGTATGGCATACTGGGCACCACCTCTCCTCTCGAGGGACTCCTCTAGCCCGACCCCTCTCGATCTCGAGCTGATGTGATGAAACTCGAAGCTGCCCAATGATAACTCGAAGGTGGTGTGGTAGGTATGTCTGCATGTAGCGTGGAGTCTCAATGAAGCCCTGGTCTGAAATCCGTAGAAAATGCTCACGGTAGTGAAGCATTTTCGGTGTCAATGTCCTCCCCTGGCTCATCCATGTCCTCTGTATGTATGTATGCCATATTTCCTGAGGGATGATCCTATTTCTCTCTTGGTGAGAGAGTGAATAGGTGGGAGCCTGGGAGTCATACGTACTGGTGGTAGTCTGTCTATGTCAAAACCATGGAGGGCAAGCCAATCCCGTGTCTGTGCATACCATGATGAGGTGTCTTCGGCTAGTGCCATGTCGCGTGATGCCTGGAAAGCTCTGTAAGTGATGCGCTCTGTGTCCATGCTCTGGATCCTATGTAATAGGCATACTGTCTGGAAGAGTGCCTCTACTAGCATCGGTGGTGCAGCAAGCTCTTCCCTAATGATATCATGGGGTACCGAAGATTTGCTGCGGATGAGTCTAGCAATCATGAGAATCTGCGGTCTCTCTAGTGCTGTCCATGATGATGTAGCTAATCCCGGTCCCCATATAGCTGCACCATACATGAGTGTTGGGGTAACTAAAGTGTCGAAGAGACACCCCTTTGTGCGGGGCTCTTGAAAATATGCCTGGTGACACTGTCTCTCCATCAAAGCTAGCGCTGCGTATCCACGTGTGATGCGATCACGGGCTGCCTGAGACATGGAGAAAACCCCAGAGGCTGCTGTGAAAGTCACTCCCACAGAGAGAGAGAGAGAGAGAGAGAGAGAGAGAGAGAGAGAGAGAGAGAGAGAGAGAGAGAGAGAGAGAGAGAGAGAGAGAGAGAGAGAGAGAGAGAGAGAGAGAGAGAGAGAGAGAGAGAGAGAGAGAGAGAGAGAGAGAGAGAGAGAGAGAGAGAGAGAGAGAGAGAGAGAGAGAGAGAGAGAGAGAGAGAGAGAGAGAGAGAGAGAGAGAGAGAGAGAGAGAGAGAGAGAGAGAGAGAGAGAGAGAGAGAGA